>VXAA01003099.1:222891-384033 GCA_013399115.1 Anseranas semipalmata
AAAAAAAAAAAGAGGTCAGAAAAGCTCATTTTGAATACAAAGAAAAGTGTTATAATCTCATCTACTGTCAATCTAACTCAGGAGTCACTATCTAAAATGACATGACACCAACACCAACACATAGCAGGTATACCTGAGTTGAGAATTGGGCCCCTGATCCTTCCAGAAGGACGGGATTGGATTTAACATAAAAAGGTGGCTAAAGCCACCTTTATTTCAATTTTGGAAGTCTCCACTTGGCTATAATTAGAGGTACCAGCTGCTAACAAAAAACAGCTTTGCACAAAATTTCTCCATGGAAACAAAGAAGCCTTGCAAAAAGGGTGTCAAAAAACAAGAGATTTTTTCTGAGCTTGGGAGCAATAATTGCCTTAATAGGAACTCCTCCTTACAATGGAAAATAAGCATAAGATTTGAAAGCCAGCTTCAACTGCCAACCAGACAACAGTAGGATATGAATCTTACCACAAAAGTTTGCAAGCTTTTGTTGCTGGAGAGAGAGGGTAACATTCATGGTGAATTTGGATTTTCCAAATCTGCAAAATAGAGGGGGAAAGGGTCTCTCTCTCTCTCTCTCTCTCTTTTTTTTTTTTTTCTTTCCCTAACTTCTGGTGATCTAACAGGAAACATATGAGACTGGGAGATCTAACTCTGGACTCCGTGTGCTCCCAGCAAGGCTTGGAGATCCAGGGCAGGAGTCTGTCTCAGTGCCTGAGTCACTGACATTTGGAGACAAAACACTGTTTTTCCTCTCCCTTTTCCTTAGTTACATTTTTTTAACCTTTTTCTCTTTCTCTAAACTCCTTCTTTCCTCCAGCGTTGGTCTTTTCCTACCCTGTCTTTGGCTTCTTCCCATAAAAAAAAAAAAAATGTGGTTGTTGCATGATAAGTATTTGCCACACAGATGTCCTGTCATTTAAGCTGGGACGTCAAGATTTTACACAAAAAGACTGAAGGTACAGATTGTGTCTGCAAATCTTTCCCTGGCACGCTCCACATGCAGGTATCTGCCAATGCAAAATGACACTTTGTTTCTGAGATTACCTTCCTCTTCTCCATTTAAAACTTTACTGGAAAAGAAGGCTTACTGGAAAGCAACCTACAATGTCACCTGGAAGGCAAAAGGTGGTGCTGAACTGATGATATCCGGAACTTGGGCTTCTGTTGATTTGAGATACAGTACAGTGAGTTTTTCAATCCTGGCCTGTCTCCTTATTTACTCTCCCTCAGAAGTGAATGCTTGCTTTGTAGAAACTAATATGACAACTTATTAACATTAACATTTCAGTCCCTGATGACAGCCAAATTTATGAGCGTTCGAGACAGCCATTCTTTACCAGTTTAACTAAACGGTTTCTTCTGAGACTGGTAATTTCATGCTCTTTACAAACTCTTCACACCAGTATACACAGTTTGTTAAATTCCACTTTGCTCCTGCTGGCATGCCAGCCACGGCAGTTTCTGAAAGTCTGGGGACTGAAGGGTTTCCCTTGACAGGGAATCAAACCAGGTCAGTCCTAATAACACTAAATCCTGGCCTGTAGACCATCAGGAGAGGTGTATTAGTAATAGCAAATCTAGTAATAACCAGAAGCAATTACTGGAGTACAGTGAGAAGAAAGCAAAGGATATAAATCTCTTTGATGAAACAGTAGGCTTACAATGGGTGCTGCACACTTTGATCGAATTAAAATTTTTATTACACTTTAATTAAGACCAGCAATTTACGACTGGCAAGCAAAACCATTGACATTTCCTCTTTGTTCCAATACTAGTAGTACAACCTGCACTTTTAAATCTAATTTGACATTTGTTCATGGAATACTGGTCTTTCATAAGACTCATGGTTTTACTTTCCTGGAAGGAAAGCTGTCTTTAGACTTATTTCTGATCTGTAAATGTCAGACTCCATGAGCCAGAGCAGTGTAATGGATGTGTTAAAAAGTTTTTTATCAAATCCTGCTATCATCACACCACAGTTCTGTACCCTCCATCGCTGAGAGCAAAGAAACTACTTATTTCATGAAGTAAATGAAGTCTGTGTAACTCACACAGTTGGAAAAATGCCAGAAAATAAATAGTATATTTAGCCACCCTCAAGAAGTTATTTCAAGTGGTTTATGTGTTTCTGAAAAAAAAATAATTCAAAAAAGACAGTTTTAAGAAACCATTAACTGGAGTGAACTAATTAGAAACAGATCACATGATGATAAATGGGGTAATTGAATCTGTTGACTGGACTGCTAGCCTGTAGGTATGTAGAGTGACCCTGCAGATAATTGTATCAGTACCTGTGCTAATAAGGGTTTATGGAGATCAAAGCTGCACAATATTCCCAGACCCTTAAGCCCCTGCATTGTACTAAGATTAAGTTAGTAAATACATATCAGTTAATTTAAAGCGGTGCTATTAGAATGTTACAGTTATGAAATAAAAAGGTCTTGAAAGCTTTGAAATCTGGCAACCAACCTTAACTCTGACCCTGTCTTGCTGTTCCCACTCAATTGAATGTGATGGAGGGACAGTGAGATGGGAGGGAAGGGGTAGTCCAGTATTTGGGTCTGGAAGAAGAAGGTCTGCAAGTGACCTTCCAAACCTTACACAAAGATACTTCAGACTACTTCAATGATCACACCATAATGACTTCTGCAGATGATCTTACAAAGAAATGAAAAAATAGAACATCCAGTGTTCAGTCCCATTAACACTCATCTGCTTTTGTTTTTTGTTTTTTGTTTTTTGGTTTTTGGTTTTGTTTTTGTTTTGACACAGATTAACCACTTCACTCGGATGAGTGAAGACTGGCACTGTTCCACCTCCAGGCTCACCACCAGCTGCAATGGCCAGGGTGTTCTTGAGAAGAGAAGGGTGAGTTTGGGAACAGCCTGAGTGGTCACCCACTTTCTGTCTACAGTAGTGTTATGCAGTCAAACTGTAATCTTTACCAACAACATTTTTCGCATAATAGAGCGAGACCAAATCCAAAAGATTGACTGAAGCATTTGTAAGCAAAGGGATGTCAATGCCCTTTTACATAAGGGCATTATCTCAGGATTGCAGATAGGCACCCAAACCTGTGAGAAAAGTAGGACTATAGCCACATTTTTCTCTTTGACATTTCCCATGGCCTTCATTCATTGTCTTTCCATCCAGTATGTTCACCTTTGTTAGATTCAATCTGAAGTGCTGAACTGTTCTTGTTCAGTAGGTTTAGTGGCCTTTGTGTTCATGAGTGCCTCTCGCTGATGCCTGTCCTCAGCAATATCTGGCTATGGCGACATCAGTAAATTTGGACATGTCCAGAACTATTCCCTGACACTGTGGTTGACTAATATATAACTGCCCACATCCATATTGCTAAACTCTCTGAGTCTCCAAAAATATGGTGATCACAAGCAGACTGCCCTTTGGGAATCCTCCATGCCTGTGCTAACTCCCAAAATGTGCCTAACATTGTTTAGGAGGATGACAGCCAACAGGACCAGCACATGGCAGAGACCAGTCTCAGGTAGCAACATGCAGTCAGGCTCCAGCACCCAGGACTATTGACTGGAACTGTGTGCAATACCAGTACAGAAGTGGCCTTTGTGAATCCAGACTTACATAGCTGAGAACAAAGGTTTTTTCATGGGACTTCTGCTCTCAGATCTCCAGGACATCTCTGCTCTTACTTTCAGTGTATGTTTTTCTGGTGAGAACTTTGTAATAATTCTGCCAAGATCTTATATATATTTGTATTCTATGCAGCTGTGTAAAACAATGTGCTGAAGAAGTGTAGCAGGAGCCACTCAGTCTTGTGACTGTTGGTGGCATTAATGAAATTCCTCCTTTAGTCACTGCTAAAGAGGAAAGCAAGCTATAAAGCAAGGACCTGAGATATTTTTTTTCCTAGAGATATTGTTTCTGGTTACTCCTTACTCTATGGTGTTGACATAAATGACCTGTAAAGGATATATATTACATGTGCTATAAAAAACGATGACCTGGAAGGAAAGCCACTAGAGATTTTCAGCATGAAGGAATACAGACCAGCTCAGACACTGAAGTTCATCACATCCAACAAGCTGTCTTCCCCACTATTTAGAGGCCAGAGAGGGTCAGTGGTAGGCAAGCCATTTACATTGACTCACATTGACTTGTGTGAAGCGACTGCCTCTAATCAGTACAATAAAGCCATCTGAATAGGTAGACAGGAGAGCAGCACAATTACCAGCCATGCAAGTCTGCAATACTGCCAGCTCCACACATTCTGAAAATACCCCTGAAAACTGTAGCAGTTGACAGAGACATAAAAACTCTACAGCAGATGTAGACAAAGTTAATTCTTTCTGGTTTGCCTGCATTGATTTGGATACAGTGTTATCTGAGGTGATCAGACATTGCCCAGTATTGTCTTTTCTTTCTTTTTAATGTCAAGGTATGCTATATTTAAACTCCTTCAGTTGCTGATTGTTTTCTTAATCTGTCTTCCAAGCATCACGCATCAATGCAAACTTTTATTGGGAAAATATCTGTAAATGAAGGTGTCCAATACTCTGGGTCATTTGTATGTGGCAGGGACAGCACAGCATCTCCTTTCTCAAATGACTGGATTGGCTGCTCAAACACACCTCTAATGATCTGCATATGCACAGAGATTGACACCCTCCCTTCAAGGCCAGATTCACTGCTCATGCATTGATCAACATGGAGGGATATTTTGGAAAACTTGCGTCTGGGGTCTGGCTGCCATTGCCTGAGCTATTCACAGAAACTGCTCTAGCCACCTTTTCCCTGGGGATTGCTATGACTTGCATAAGAATCAGGCTGGAAATGAGATCAGTTGTTCTGGCAATGACATCCTACTCACAGTCATGTTTTTGCTTGGCTGCTTCTCAAATTAAAGCTATGTTGTCAAAGCTTTGTCAAATCCCATGGGGCCCTCAGAAAGACAGTAGTCAGAAATGGGTTTTTGATCTTGTGAAAGCAAGTAACCACTGGGGCAGGCCATTGACCAGGTTACTTGATCTGAGACAATACATGGCTCCATGGGCCGTACATAGAACATCTTTATTATGAAGGATGCAAAATCAGGTAGCACTGGAAGAATTGTCACACAATGTTAAAAGTCTTTTTTCAAGAAAATTTGCCTGAACAATAGAACTCTCCAAAGCAAATAAAATCAAAACGGAAATTCAGATTGTAATGTCCCCCAGTACCTTCAGCTTTCATTTGGATGTAGTACCCTGAACTACCTGGTCCAAATACCCTTTGAAATGTCACAAATGCAATAGAGTTAGAGCTCCTAATCCGATGGCTTTTCCTAGGCATTTCTGGAGCTCCACGAAACTGGGTGGCTGCATGGAAGCTATTACATTTTGCAGAGATTAACTGTGCTGAACTTTAATGCAAACTTTCTTCCAGAAAATATTTGGAAACTGCTGTATTTGAAAAAGTCCCTCCCCTGCTTTTGAAAAAATAATTTGATTGAAGGTTAAAAAGTGCATGTCTTATTCAAAGCCACACAGAGGTAGGTGCAACAAAGCAGATGCCAGTTCTCAAAGGGATCCAGACAACTGTCGCAGGCATCGCTGGAAACAATAACATTGCAGAGAAGTGTCTTATTATTTATTTAATAGCAACAGTATAAGTTAGGAAAACAAAATTCAGAAACCCCACAAAGCACTCATTCTAAAAGATTAAAAGATTTTAGGTCCACTGTTCCCTGCCTCCAGTACAAAACAGCCCTTACCACTTCACTGAGTAATCCTGACAGAGGAGGCAAGTGTCTTTTTCTTTTATCACAGAATCATTTCGTGCACTGGCTAGTGTTGAAGCACAAAGTGTCCACATGTTGATGACAGTAGCACATCTCTCCATGCGGGTTCCAGATCTTAACTCTTCTTGTGGTAAAAATTGCAGTACATTAACAACTGATTTTTTTTCTGCCTTTAGCACCCAGCCACTGGATCTTGGCAATAGAGGGCAAAATGAAAAAAAGGTGTCAGCAGTTTAAGATCCTATATTCTTAATCAGGTTTACTCATTGTAATGGACTGAGTCACTGCCCCAGGGACCATGTAAGTGGCTATACATTGCAGAGCTTTATTATTCAAAGGGAAGATTATGTTAACCTTTAGGTTTCCCTGTATTTTGGGAAATTATTGTCCATGTAAGTAGAAAACAGACATGGAGACTAAGTCACAACAAAGTCCTGAAACTTGCCCTACAGGCATGATATTAATTTGTCCATGACTGGGGCGAAGGCTAACCTTTCTACCCACTGTCTCTGTGGGAGGCACAACCCTGCTCTGAGCTCTGGTGACCACATTCTTCACAGATATAATAATGCTTTTTAACACATCTGTTATACTGTTGGTATATATATATATACACACAAAATAGTCTGTTGCTATATCACTGTACTGCAAGAGGGTATCACATTTGTTCCCTTCGCTCCCTGCTCTTCCAGCATAAAGGCAGGTATTCACAGCAAGTTTTCTTGCGTTCTGCACTGTGATGGCACCTATGACCCCTTTCTCCAGAATAATACCTTAAAGTATATTGTTCACTTCAGGATCCGGTCTGGGCTTGTACCACCTGCCTAACCTTGGGCCTGGATCATATGCAGCACATCAAAAAGCAGAAGCAAGCTGCAGGATTCCCAGTCCTGTGAGTGGAAATCCTGCTAGCCATCAGGATGGCCATGTCTGCACACAGCCTCAAAACAGCTCTCCATTTCACTATGTAGATATAGCCCACAATTAACTATTTGCACTTCTTAAGTTTTCCTTTCCTCAGAACATACCCTGCATAAGATGCAAAGTATAAATAAAGTCTACTTTATGATTAAAGGAGAGATTTGTAGTGAAAAATATTCTTTACAAAATCAGATATTCTAGTTGTCTACACATATTGAATATGACATTTCAAAAGAAAACAAGCAGAGCAATAGAAGCATACCATGGAGAACACCTGCACCAGAAAGTCTAAAATCAGATCATATGCCACTATAGTGAACATAGTTTGTTTTCCATTATTACTTAAATTTGATGATAACCAACTTAGGGATTGACATAAAACCCATATTGTATTATTCTGAGGCTTTGTTAAGAGCAAAGAATGTGTGACCAAATCAAAGGCTTCACTAAAGCTAATAAACACAGCTTCAGTCATATATGTGGCCTTTATCCACAGCTTGATTAATATCACATTTAACCTAGAATAAGGCTGAGGTTATGGAGTGCTTTAAACAAAAGCCAGATTTGAAATAGGGTAGGGTGAGGGGAGTAATGTGTTTAAACTAATAAAGCCATTGATCTGTCCATACACCAAACATTTGGAAATTTTAGCTAATGACATTAAAGCAGCTGAAAGCCTACAATTATTTAAATCCAAGAAAACACCACCTTTCTGGTACATGAAAAGTCTTCCAAACTGTTCAGAGATTCAGCAAGCACTGAGACGTGCTGAAGGAATCATGAAAGAAAATGATCACAGACCTGAGCTGCAAACAGGGGATTTCATCCACCAATCTCTTCAAAGGGCAATTAATTGTTTTTAGTACTTCATTAAAATGTATAGTTTCAAAAGAGGAAAGGTTGATTATTGATAAAAAAAAAAAAGATTAACTTGACTTCTCAAAGGTCAGAAGGTTTCTAAATCTGTTAACAGTGATGATTATTTAATGCCTTAACTATTTGTTATGTCTGTTACAATTCAGCCCAAATCTTTAATTCATTAATATGAGTTGTTCTTGCTCTGCTGAAAACTCCTTTCATTCCTTTCCAAATGCTCTCAAGTTCCTCAGCCTTTCTTAACATGGTAATCTAAATAAAATGCAGTTTCTGCTTTTCTCAATTTATCTTTATTTCCATTTCAAAGTTGATTGTAATACCGGAATCAGCAACACATCTGCTACATATATTATTTTTGCCATTTCTTATCTCCCTACTGAGATACTTCAGCTTGTCATGGGTCATTTGAGGATAACAGTTCCCTGCTTTAACCTGACTCATTGCTACAAATCTGAACTGACTAGGAACGATCACCTTCCAGAAGTTAAGCAGTGACATTCATAGTGAATAGTAATTAATATGCCAACTAGTCCCAAAGCTTGGTCTTGCAGGGAGGTTATGTAATAGAGGAGAGGAAAGATTTTCCCACTAAGACAGCAGCTCCCATAATTGTCATAAGTCATTTCTGCTAGAAAATTTCTGTCGTTCATACAGAGGTGAAGCTAATAGAAGGCTTTAGAATAAGTCAATTGAAGGAATTAGTAGTAAATAGCCAGGGGTGGATGACATTTGCCTAATAGCTTGAAAATTATATTTCTCTACCAGCAAGGAGAAATAATCTTCTGGGAGACCCTGGGAACAGGGCAAGATAGAAAGAGCCTGGTTGTCGTCAGCTGCAGAGAAGGAGGGTGACTGTGGCCTTCAGAAAATCAGAATAGGGAAGTTTATCCCCAAAGTGCCTTCTTTGTTCACAGGTGCCTGAAGACACCCAAGAAGGGATAAGCTGCATGAAATGCATACACTCCACCCAGCCCCCCATGTACTTTTATATAACTTGCACAGCTTTTTAGTGACAGGCATTTTTTTAAAAAAAGCTTACTGACTAAAAGACAGTTAAAATCATAACAGGGAGGTAATGAAATGAGAAAAAAATAGTCAAAGCATTCACATGTGACCGAAACATAGAGTATAACATCCATTTCAGTTCAGTGACCCGACTGGCTGTATATTTCTGGTCTTTTTTTATTTCTAGCATCCTTCTGTCACTAACCACTCATCAATTTGGTGCACAACAAATGAGTAACTGAAAAAAGTCAAGATTCTATCCTTTCAGTCAAATCCAAACATCACTGGACAGATTTCATTACTAATAGAAGTCAGCATCCACAGTGCTCAGATAAAATATTAGAAAAAATATTAAAAGCATCTCTTCAGAGTTGAAAGCAGAAAATAGTTAATCAATCCTGACAGTCAAAGCATCATCTAGTGGAAACATACACAAGATTCATTCCAGCAGTGAAAAGATGGGTGGGCAAGTCTTCTTAACTTGTGCTGATTTATTTCATATGTTTTGCTGTGTGCGCAGGTCCCTTCCCAGATCCCTAATTGAACCTGTAGATACATTAGTACACAGGTCATCCCAAGTGATTCTCTTTATTCTCCTTTTTGAGTAGTTCTGATTAAAAAACAAACTCGGAAAAGTCTATTCAAATGGAAATGCCAGTATTTCACACATAATTCTGTCCCAGATTTGGATGAGAAAATGAAATAGCACAGCTTTGGGGGGTGGAGGGGAGGGGAAGGAGAATGAAAACAAACAATAAGAACCAGTATTAAAGTGTTTAAATATTTAATTTGAACATCTCTGTGTAAATGACACTGCCACAATTCCAAGCCACTCATGCTGTGTGAGACCACTTTAGGAATTCTCCAGAGCTTCACAGATCCCAGATCTCCCCATGCTTTGTGTGTTGTATCCAGCAGAGCACAGTACGTCCACAACAATGACAGGCACCACAGAAGCCAGGTGTGAGTTCCTCCAAGCCTTCACTGAACACTTGAAATGTACTTCTCTAATCTTCTAACAATTAGCCCAGTACCCAGCTACATTCACATTTTCTCTCAGGTTTAATTCTCCTAAAAGTTATGTCTTCTGTTGCTCCATGATCAGTTTTCCCTATCCTTCCCACTCATACTCCTCCCAAATTGTCCTGATTCACCACCCAAATGGGGAGTCTATAGCAATCCCATGAAGTGAATGTTGCAATACTAAAATAAATGACAGCAGTGATGTGACCTGGATCTACAGGACACCATGATGCCTTATGTCAAGTCCTTCCTTACTGTGCACCTTTGGTTGTTGCACTTAGGGAGCTGTACAAGATGGTTTTGATCACATCAGGTCCCACTGCCAGCTGCGTTCCATCCATCCTATACAGAGAATGGCAGCTTAATGTCTTTCCCCCTTAGACCTTTAGTTCCCCCATGATTCACCAACAATGCCTTCCTCAAAGACTTTGGTGAGAACACTGCTCATCAGAAAGCAAGTCTATCAAACCAAGACCTACTACATTTAATGTCTCTTCAAGCATACTCATATACAGCGATATTAACCAGGATGCTGCTAAATTCCACCTTTCTATAGCACTGGAGCCTTTAACATATACTATTTTTAATTCTGAAAGATGCTTGAGTCAGTTTCCTTGCCATCAATAGTAAAAGATAAAAATACCAATAATAATACCATTTAATAAAAACAAAATTGCCATTCAAAAATATTCAATGTATATGGGTGGATTTTCAATGTATCTACAAAAATTGCAGTGCAAATCTCCTGACTTCTGATGCAGTTTGGTTCCTCATTTGGTTCCTACATCATTAACCTCAAATGCATTTGTGCTGTGAACTTCAGAGAAACCAGGATTAAAGCTTAAACAGAAATCAAAAATCCTATTTCACATAACTAATAGAAATATATTTTCAATTTACTCCCAGAAAAATCTTTAACGTACAGCTAGAAAAAATGCTGAGGTGTGTGAATGTGTATGTGTCTCTAAAGAAGAAAAACAATCAAATTAATTATATATTCCAAGGAAACAATTAAGATGTAATGATGAAAAGCACTACAAAATTCTACACATGGGAATAATTGTGGTCACAGGGAAAGTTGGAGGGTACTCTTTGAGAAATAATATGCTAATGTGTAATTAAAGACCCATTGAAGATATGATACATCAAATAACATACTAAAGGTTTCAGGTTCAATCACCATGCCTCAACTTTGTTATTCCCTAGCAAATGAATGACTAAACAGGCAAGTTTAATACCTTATAGAATGCTCTATTGCTGTTTTCAAAGAGTATCCGTAATAGACTTGGCTCTGCCAAGCAACAATTTACTCATGTTGTGTGCTGGCCTGTTTACTGAGATGTTTTCTGTATGACTGCACTGGCCTAACTCACCAAAGCCTCAGTCTGGAAAAAAACTAATACTTAAAAATCTTTAAGAGGCTTAGCCAGAACTGATAGCTTTGATGGTGATTCCACCTCTGGCTCTGTCTGAGAACAATCAAGGACCCACAGCCATCCAAGGACAGAAGAACAAAGGATGCTGGTAACATTTCATATGAATGTCTCCAGAGACACCAAGCTGTTGCTTGGGAGAAACAACAGAGAAAAGGAAACTCTTTGGCACATCTCAGTGGTTAGCCTGCTAGCCTAATGAGCACAGGATGGTGAGGCGCTAGGTAAGTGAACTATGTGTGAAATCTACTCTTTAATTTTAAATTCTCTTGGCTAGAATCTTTATGCCTACTGCTAAATAAATAAATTGTGTGGGTTTTTCTGTTTGTTTGTTTGTTGGTGGTGGTGGCTCGTTAGTTTTAAACAGGTTCTGGGTCTCAGAGGCCTGAAACAAAATGTTCACCAAGCCTTTCCCTGCTGCATGCCGTCCTGTAACCCATCCTGCTGGGGTCATGTGCCCAGCTCTCAGGAACAACACCAGGCACCTGTACTTTCTGGGGCCACCCAGCCAGAAAGCAGCTCTGCAGAAAACGACCTGGAGGTCCTGGTGGACACCAAGATGAACATAAGTGAGCAATATGCGCTTACCAGAAAGAAGGCAAATGGTGTCCTGGGCTGCATTAGGCACAGTGTTGCCAGCAGGTTGAGGAAGATGATCCTTTCCCTCTACTCAGCACTGGTGAGGCCACACCTGGAGTACTGGGTCCAGTTCTGGGCTCCCCAGTACAAGAGAGACCTGGACATACTGGAGAGAGTCCAATGAAAAGGCATGAAGATGTTGAAGAGACTGGAGCATCTATCTTATGAGGAAAGTCTGGTACTGTTTAGCCTAGAGACAAGAAGGCTCAGGGCAGGATCTTATCAATGTCGATAAATACCTGAAGGGAAGGTGCAAAGAGGACAGAGCCAGGTTCTTTTCAGTGATGCCCAGGGACAGGACAAGAGGCAATGGGCACAAACTGGTATGCCGGAGGTTCTGTCTGAAGATCAGGAAACACTTTTTTCCTGTGCAGGTNTCAATGTCGATAAATACCTGAAGGGAAGGTGCAAAGAGGACAGAGCCAGGTTCTTTTCAGTGATGCCCAGGGACAGGACAAGAGGCAATGGGCACAAACTGGTATGCCGGAGGTTCTGTCTGAAGATCAGGAAACACTTTTTTCCTGTGCAGGTGAGTGAGCACTGGCACAGGTTGCCCAGAGTGGTTGTGGAGTCTCCCTCCTTGGAGATCTTCACATTCCAGGGCAAGCTCAAAGCTGTCACTGCAGTTCACCAAGGCCTCAGCCAGGACGAGCCACCATGCCCAGAGTACCAGCCCCCTCCCCACCTGCTGGCCTTGGATCTCACTGACCATGACCAGCAGAAGGAGGAAGAGCAGTGGTCACCTGCTCCATCATCCTGCCTGCCAGCAGCCACAGGCCAGGCCCGCTGGTGTAGGAACGCTGTATTTAAGGTAAGAGTGAACACAACTACGTTGTAAAAGCAAAGCATCACATAAACGCTGAGTGACTATAAAGTAGCTGCTATATATTTTATTTTCTCCTGCTTCTGACCCACACTCTCTCATCTTACTGAAATAAAGCTGTGCAGTGGGATGCACTTGTGAAAGAGCAAATTCTAGTCAGAAAATCCACATCTGCACTTCACTGCTGAAACCTGAGGAGATTTGCATTTCTGACTACCTCATCGGGAATATAAATCAAGGAGCAGAAGTGGTACATGCTGAGCCTCACAGCTATAACTCATTTTGTGGCCATGACAATGTGGGCATGTATTTGGCAGGTGCAAATTGCATCTGCCAGAGAAAGAGTGTCTCTAAAAATGGTGGGCCTCTTTATTTACTAGTTTCTATGCCAAGCATGGGCTGGATCGAAGCTGGCTAAGAGGTCAGGGAAGGTGTCACTTCTTTCCTCTCCCCTTGACATGCAACACAGGGTTACAGCACCCTAACAGAAAGTTGGGGCTGACCTTTCCCAAAACCTACCCCATATGTAGTCCTGTTTTCAGAAAATGCCTTCCTTGTGTTATTTTTTTCTCCTCTTGCACACAGACAGCTAGAGGTAAGTAATGAAAGAGCCTGGGCAGGACACACAGATAATTAAGTATTTCATCATTCTTTTGATTTCAAAGCTTGAAACAAGAAGAGGTTATAGAGGGTTTTATGTAAAATACTTCAGATGGAGCCTAGCTGTATAAGGAAATACTGGGATGGATCCAGATACAGATGTGCTATCTACCCAGAAACTATTTGGCAAGTCAGTGAACTGTGATATTGTAAGAAAGTCTGGGCTTCAGTACAAGTTTTCAAAAAAGTGCCTGCTGGCTGAGCTGCGATAGTAAAGCTGTTTATTGGCAGAGAAGTTATACGGGAAGCTGAAATGAAGACCCTGCTTCTTTTCCCACTGTGATTTTTTTCTCACCACAATTAATTTATTATAGGTAGTTCGGTCCAGACCTTCTGCATAGTGGTCGAGGGACAAAGTCTAGACATAATTTATTGGCCAGTGCCTGGTGAAAACAGAACTGCAGCATCCACGTTTTCCCTCTGTCTCTCTTTTTTCTTCTGCCAGACACATCAAGTACACTATATGCTAAGTATCTGGTATGTGAGCCCACATTGACCGAGGAAGGGTTTCCTTTGCTAGAGCTGTCCTCTACCATGTTGTAAAGGTTTTCCATCAAGCTAAACAGTAAATATCAAACCAAACAATAACAGCAGTAAAATTTTGATTACTTGGCACTCTTGTCTTTCACATGAGCCGATAAAAACATGCAGTGATGTTCATCAGGTCCCTCCATTTCACAGTTCACGTTACCTGGCTAATATCTTTTGTAACCACTGCACTTATTGACAAAGTGAAGCACAGGGCAGTAAAATGACATGAGCAGTTGCACAACATATCAAAGGCAAATTCAGAAACAGAGAGCCAAAAACGTACCTGTGCTGCACAAGGGAGCATCTTGGTTTTGCAGAGAAATACCAGAGTAGCAAGCACTCTGGTATGGAAACAGGCCAAGAACAGCAGGAGCTTGGCATTTGGAGGGTCCGCTTCCCATCTTCAAAATGTTTTATAAATATTAATTTCACAATTAACTACATAATCTTTAGAGGAAAGTCTAGTATAGGTCTGTGCTAAAAGGGAAGACACCCTTGATTGAGCACCTGCACCAGGGCCACCAGTCAAGTCAGGGGCACAGATAAAATAAGAATTAAGTCTTTTTGCACCCCAGAGCCACTCCACAGAATTTTAAATAACCCCTTTCACTGTAGGGACAGACAGGGCCACTCTTTTCCTCCACTTTTTTCCTGGGGCTGTTCCCTGCCACCACCAGCACAGGAGTCCCCAGTGGGTCCCAGCTCACTCTCAGCCCCACGGGCATGGCAGGGATGGGTCCCACAGGCTGAATCCAGCCTAAGAGTGAATTCAGATTAATTCTCTTGAATGCATTTGCCTGGTTGTTCCAAAGAGAACGCAGCTCTGAGACAGCACAGCAGTTTCACTTTCTTCTCACCCACAGCCTGAGCAGTCACTGGTGGTGCAGCTTCAGGGGAGCATGGGCATTACTGCACTGCTCCACAAAACCTTCACCAGTGGTGATGGTGCCCAGGAGGGGAATGGCCCCATTTGACCTCCATGCTCTGGTGGGGTTGCATTGCTGCCAGTCAGGGAAAGCCTTACCTTTTCCTTGTAAAATGGGTGTATATGATGTATAAATTACTGTAAAAGAGTCAAGATTGCTGAGATGAGGCTGGTTCTCAGGATGAGAAAACAATATGACTTCAAATAAGAGCAGGGAGGATCCAGGCAGTTCAGTCCTTGACAGGAACACTTTCAAAGGCTTCCACAAAACACTGATGTTTGCGACTGCATGCCCCCAGGACTGCTGTTGGCACAAGGTCCCTGTCCCACCTGCCTGCTGCACCTGCTCCAGTCTCACCTGCTGATGGCTCCCAGCTCTTCATCCACACCTCCTGCCCACACACCAGCAGGAAGCCATCCTTTTGTGCTTTTTAGGTATCTCAAATCGAATCACTCCACTGGAAAAAAAAAAAAATACTACAGAGCCACTTTCTGCTGTTCCCAATTCTCAACCAGGCAGAAATTCAACATTAATGTTGTGGAAGAGTCATTTGAGCAATAACTGCTGGAGCAATAATCAGATGTTTCATGTGGTGTTTTGACAAAGCTGACCCTGGGAAGTCATTAGCATGTTTGTGAATAAAAATCAGGTGAATTTGAAAAAAAAAAAAACAAACAACAACACACACGTATTACTCCAGGAGCAGAATATTAAAGACCCTTATATAAATATGCACTCACATCTAACTGAAAACAGCAAATTCAAAATAAAGAAAAGACTGTACAAGGATTTTTTCCTGGCAACCTTTCCCAGGGATCTATAATACATGTCCATAGTGGCTGCAGTAAAAGATGACCTGAAGGAAATGAGAGTCAAGTATTGTGAATTTACAGAACAGATGATATTCCCCAAATCCTCAAGAGTTCATTTACAATATTAACCTTCTTGGAACTGTTTGAGCACCTCAAGCCTAACTCTTTCATGCAGAAATAGGAAGAAGTGGACTGAACAAAAAAAAAAAAAGAGAGAAATAGAGAGAAAGAAAAGCCCTAACATTAAGGTGAGCCAGAAGCAGTTAAGCAGGAAATTTATCAGAAGAAATGTTGTTGAAGTTTCTGAATTATTCAGGATAATTGAGGGCAAAGGCAGGCTGTGAATAATTAGGGAAAAATGATTCAATAAACAACAAATGGCAGCTGAAATTCAGTGTAAACTAATATAAAGTGATGCATGTTTAAAAAGAGATAAAAATTACAATGAAAGAGAGGGGTATTAAGGTTATCTTAGATGGCTCATGAAAACATCAGATCAGTTCTCATTAGCAGGCAAAACAAAACAAAAAACAAACTCACAGAGTTTTAGGAAAGAGAAACCAGAACAGAGAACATCATTATGCTGCTGTAGACATTCCCCCATCCCCCAAAACCTAGACACTGTGTGCAAGTCCATGTCCCCTTGTCCTACCATGGCTGTAAGTAAAATAGAGAGTACCAGAGAAAGGCAACAATTATGCTCAAAGCTGTGGATGGCATCTGTACAAAGAATGGCTGAATGGACTAAGACGTCAGTCTACAGACAAGATAACATAGGGGAAATACGATTGGAATAAATAAAATCATTAGTGGGATAAAAAGGGTAGGGATTGAACTTTCATCATCTTCTTGAATACAAGATCCAGAAGTCTCCAAAGGAACTACTAGAAACCATACCAAGAATTAATAAAACATACATACCAACAAACAAAAACAGGTGTTCTTCACACAGAGCATAGTAGTCCTCCAGTGATTTTGTGGTTCGTAGTAGCTTACACGGGTTGAGGAGGAGATCAGACAAGGAATCCACTGAGGGTTACTAAACGCAAAACCACATGCAGTTTAGAAAGATTCCTGAGCTGGAAATAGTCAGAGGCTGAGAAAATACTCATACAGGCTTGCCCAGAACTTGTTGAAGAGAGGTTACTGGGCTAGGCAGACCTTTGGGCTAGCAAAGTATTCCTGTGGTTATGATGGCATAGAATAGGTAAGCACATCTCACAAGGCTTCCTAAGATTTGGGGGTAAAACAACAAAGAAGCAGATTTCACAGTTATTGAAGCATTTAACCTCATTAAAATAAATAAATAAATAAAATCCTGAACACTCAGGCCTAACATCTATCTTGTTTCTTGAACAACTCAAATTGAAGTCTGAACGAAACAGTTCTTAAAGGGGAGCTACAGGAAAGATGAGGAGTGTAGTGATAGAACAAGGGATAATAGTTTTAAACTAAAAAAGGTAGGTCTAGATTAGATATTGGAAGAAATTCTTCACTGTGAGAGTTGTGAGGCACTGGAACAGGTTGCCCAGGAAGCTGTGGATGCCTCATCCCTGGAAGTGTTCAAGGCCAGGTTGGATGGGGCTTTGAGCAACCTGGTCTAGTGGAAGGTGTCCCTGCCCATGGCAGCAGGGTTTGGAACTAGGTGGTCTTTAAGGTCCCTTCCAAACTAAATCTTTCTATGATTCTATATAACCCAGTGTAAAACAGTGACCCACAACGCAAGTGAAAGAGAATGTTACATGTCCCAAATGAGTGCTGAGATTTCTTGTTAACTACCATATTACTCACACATTGGCCAAATGTCATATATATTCCTATGGACTGCTTCTACAGAAAGGTGAGATCGTTTAACATAAACAGAGAAAAGTACCTGTTTTGCTGGAAGATGCTATTCATATCCTACCATCAGTAACAAATGTCCACCAAGCCAATTACAGTGACAAACACACACATAAAAAAAAAGCATATTTTGTACTTCCACGGACATACAAATGTGTGATTGTTTATCTGAAAGCAGCAAGTAGCTCCAGGTGAGTGTTCAATGGTGACCTTTATATAATAGAAGACAAGCTGTAATATTCTCTCTGTAAATTAATATCTGTCCTATATTTTACTGTTCTATTCTTCACTTGTGTTTGAAGAAGTGATTTGGGTAACCTGACCCAGGCAGTAACCTAGTTACCTGTATTATCATCATCTGTCTGATCACATCCCCTTTGCCTTGTGAGGAACACAGCAGCTCCATAATGATCCTCCACCTATCCTTGTCCTTGGCTTTCTAGCTGATTTCACACTAAATCAGCCCAGCCCCATAGCACAATCCTCTGTAATTCAGAGGGCTTCTCTGCTCATATGTTGCCTGAGGTTCCCAGATGAGCTCTTGAATCATGAAATTCCTGTCCAATTTCCTCAGTGTTTAGCTAACCCATCCTCCCTCCTTTAGAACAAGCCCAAACAATCCATTCTATGTCTTTGTTTCCTACTTCAGTCACTAAATGTCTGAAATTTCACAAGGATTTAGATCTTTGGACAGGCTTTCAGACCTTTTTATTCCTTTATTCTACCCTACATAGTCATATGCATTTCACATTTCTATCGAGGAAATAAAGTGTTATTTATTATTATTATTATTTCATATACGTTATCAGAAGACTTAAGGTTAACCGTGATTTTCCATTTCTGTCTTTCATACCTTCATTGTTACTACCAGACACCACAATCTGACCTAGAATTAATAAGCAGCCATGGGTATTTTTCCTTGTCACATCCAATTTCTGTTGGGTGATGAACTGTCATTTGCAATTTCAGTCTTCTTCATTCTGTGAAAATCACCTGCACAGTCACCAGGTTGAGAAGACATTGCAATACATTATTATTTTTTCTTATAATTTGATTTCCAGTGATCTGATACATTATCATCAAATACTTTTCCTTAACTGATTAGAAATCATAGATACATATTTCTTTCACAGGAGTATTTTCTTTAAAAGCCCCACTGGCAGCACTTGCACTCAGGAAAGTCCGATATGGCCAACCTTAGGGAAGCCTAAGAGATTAATATTTATGTTTCTAGTCTTGCTGAGACCTCTCCAGAACTCCCAAATGGACCTTCTGGTATGAAAGGGGAATCATCTGATTGTCACAAGCAATAGTAACTAAGACAGCATGAGAAATTTTATCAGAGAGTTTTGCAAAAACAGAGACTTCAACAATTTACCACACACATACTAAAGAGACTTCATTACATAATTTTACAATTAAGGAGAAAACATCAAAACATATTGTCACATTCAAGTTGAAAACAATGGCTTATACTGAAAAGCATCTGTTTCAAGTTAACTACAGATGTGAACTGTTAATAGAAACCATGACTATTATCATCGGTGTTTTTGTTTTAGTTCACTTTGTATCACAGAAAACTTAACTGATTCAGGCATCTTTTAATAAAGTTGATCTTAATCCAATTAGGCAGAAAAACTCTGATATTTTAAAGAAATTAGTATAGTTTGGAGCCCTTTCAAGTACAAAATTTTCCCTAACGTCTTCTGAAACACAAGGCATTTTTATCTGTATGGTGTATGAGCTACATGACTGCTGAAAACACTTTGGGCTGATTCAGCTCTCACAAATAACTATTCTATATCTTTCTTACTTTTTGAGCTTTTTCACATGCAAACCAGCATAAGAACTGTAGCAGAGCATTTGATATTCCCCCATTGGCAATTTGCAAGAAAAAGAAAAAGAGGAAAAGCACTCTGCTTTTTAGCTAATGCCAAAGTGCCTAGTCACTGGGAAGAATAAGAGAAAACTCACACGAGACAACACTGGTCACAAATGAGCACATGGACAAGTTTATGAGTGCACAGAGAATGTAGCAAAAGGGCAAAATGCAGTTGACCAGACATTTTTAGGTGTCTGTTGCAAATCTGCAAAGTAGCTCAAGGGATCTTGAAGAGAAAATATCTTTTATTGGATCAATAGGACTTCGTGCAGCAGTATGTATGCATGGAAAAGTGTCGATCTGGGGCACTGTTTTTTTCATGTGTGGTGTTACTAAAACAGTACTATTTTTACATACTCCAAAGTCCCAGCAAAATGATCTCAGAAGAATAAAAGAACATTAAAAGTTATTCAGCTGCAAGAGATGCAGCAAACATGTGCAATGTAGAATTCTCTTGATGGCTGTAAATTATTTTTCAATAGGCTGAAAGAAAAAGAAAGGCTGGAGAAAGACTGATAATTTTTCCTTTCTGAAAGTAAGGAATTAATCTGACAGAGCTCAATTAATATTTAAAAGGAGATGAACAGGATATTCTAAGAAAATGTCAATATTTTTAACTAATGTTATTAATAGGCATTTCATTAAAGGTAAGTCATTCCTCATTTGATTTTTTTTTTCTAAATCTCATAAAATTCAAGATGTGTTCCTTACTTCTAAGAGATCAGTAAGTATTCATGTTCTTGAAATGAGTCTTCGTCTTTAAAATGGTATTTCTAAGGTGGTGTGCTTACTTTGTAGGGATTTCTAAGTTATTTCACTTGTGTTGAAGGCAGCATAGAAAAACATGGGCAAAAGATAATCTAATTACTTCTGTCACAAACTGCTGTGCATTAATACAACTGCTAACTGTAATATTTTTAACACCTGGTAAACAGTAATTTTCTACTAATTCATTCCAGGTTGAGGTGGTAGCTTGTAAAATGCTCAAATGTAGGTAATGGGTGGCAAGGTTTCATAAATTATAATGCTTTCCATTTTGGGAGGCTGGATTGCTTGGTTCATCATCAATAGTGTAGAAATAGCCTCCCTGTCCACTTTTAATGGCAGGATTAAGATGCAAAAAAAGAAATTTTGTTCATCTGAAGCTCCCAAAAGCTTACTGTGAGGATTTCTGTAAGTGTTATACATTGAAATAACTTCTGCTGATCTCTGCATTTTTAAACTTAATATTGCTACATTGCTTTTCTGCAGCCAACATACAAATCCCAGACACATAATGAGATGCATTTCTCAAGGGCTGTGATAAAAAAATTTACATTTTTTGAGCAAACAAGTTTTCTCCACATATGAAAATGCTTAAACAAAGATTTAATGACGGGATCCAGAAAGTTCCCTTTAGGCCACAGAAAATTACTTTAATCTGTGAATGTGATTTGCATCTATCAGAAGACAAAAATTCTCAGTGAACAGTATAGCTAGTCTAAAATGTGGCTTTCTATTTTTTCTCTTTAATGGTGTCTGTCTCTGTCCTGCAAGGAAAAATTAATGCCTCTCTAATGTTTCTTTCTCTGCTCAAAGGGATGGTTAACTAAACAAAGGTGTTTATTGGTGGAACATTCAGTAATTTAACAATACCTTCAACTAGCCACATTATATCCCTGATGAAAGGTTAGTCTGAAAAATAATACTAAGTCATACTGGAAAAGCTTGAATTTCAGTCTGTTTTACCAATCTGAAATACTTCACAGACACAGTTTGGGGAAAGGAGATGAGCATTCAAAAAGAGTTTTAAAATAAAGATTTTAATAATCCTCTACCTGTTTAACAGTATCATACAATACGAAAAAATCACAAGATGAATGTAAGGTAATTAAAGCTAAATGTCTTACAGGGCTGTAGTGACAAGTACAGAGTGAGTTTGCTTGATGCTCCAGACCAGGCAGTAAGGAATGAAAAAACCTGAGGTGCCCATCTTAAAGGCCAGTTACCTTGGTTATCCAAGGTAAAAAAAAAGGAAAAAGGAAAAAAAGAAAAAAGAAAAAAAAGAAAGAAAAAAAGGAAAAGGGAAAAGAGAAAAAGAAAAAAAAAGAAAAAAGAAAAGAGAAAAAAGAAAGAAAAAAAGGAAAAGGGAAAAGGGAAAAGAAAAAAGAAAAAAGAAAAGAGAAAGGAGAAAAAAAGAAAGAGGAAAAGGGAAAAGAAAAAAAAGAAAAGAGAAAAGAGAAAAAAAGAAAGAAAAAAGGAAAAGGGAAAAGAGAAAAAAAGGAAAAGGGAAAAGAAAAAAGAAAAAAGAAAAGAGAAAAGAGAAAAAAAAGAAAGAGGAAAAGGGAAAAGAAAAAAGAGAAAAGAGAAAAAAAGAGAAAAAAGGAAAAGGGAAAAGAGAAAAAGAAAAAAGGAAAAAGAAANAGAAAAAAGGAAAAGAGAAAAAGAAAAAAGAAAAAAGGAAAAGAGAAAAAAGAAAAAGAAAAAAGGAAAAGAGAAAAAGAAAAAAGAAAAAAGGAAAAGAGAAAAAGGAAAAAAAAAGAAAAAAGAAAAGAGAAAAAGGAAAGAAAAAGGGAAAAGAGAAAAAGAAAAAAACAAGAAAAAAGGAAAAAAGAGAAAAAGAAAAAAAGAAAAAAAAGGAAAAGAGAAAAGAGAAAAAGAAAAAAAAGAAAAAGAAAAAAGGAAAAACAAGGAAATGATGGCTGTTCCCACCCCTTTCCTCCACATCTGGGGTTTCCACCCCCCTCAGCTGCATCAAATGCTGAGTTGGCTGTTTGTGTAGCTGGGGAAGGAGCTAGGGGTGAAAAGTGGCTCTAAAGAATGGGAAAATTATCCTCTTGGAGAGGAAATAAGGAGGCATTTGAACACAGATGTTCCCACGGATAGGTCTCTATCTCACAGGGAAGTTCAAGTTCAGCTATGTACTGAATTTCAGTTGAGGTGTTCATTTGCTATACAGAAGAAATACAAGGATAAAAACATGGGAGGAAAACCACTTTCATTGAACCCTCTGTTCTTTTTATGCTAATAAGGATTTTAAGTCAAAGTTTTTATAGTGAGTGATTATAGTAAGCAAGCAGAATTCAGCTTTGCTTTCCTCATGAAATTGAGTTTACAAATAAACTGGCCACCAGATGTGAGGCCTTCACTCCAGTAAAACTCATTGATGTTAGTGAACTGCTCTGCTCCTAAGTTGGTCCAACTCAGGAAAGTAAGACCCAGCTTAAGCTAGTACTTAAGTACCTTCCCAAACTGAGATGGAAATACTCTTGTACTAAGCTCCATATTTTTCAGTATAGTGACAAAAACAAAGGAGCTTCATAAATCATAACAACAAAGTGAACACTTTGAAGTCTACTTCACACACACTAAACAAAGTGCACCACCATCTTTATTAGGACATTC
Organism: Anseranas semipalmata; assembly: GCA_013399115.1. Taxonomy (NCBI): domain Eukaryota; kingdom Metazoa; phylum Chordata; class Aves; order Anseriformes; family Anseranatidae; genus Anseranas; species Anseranas semipalmata. Next base: position 245,407 of record VXAA01003099.1, read on the forward strand.
GACACTAAAATCTTTATTAAAGTCACCTTCTGCTCACAGTTTATGAAAATTGGACTTACATGATAGTATAAACCATGAAACAATTGCAAAGAAAAAAAAAACTGCAAAGAAAGCCTTCTATAGGTACATCAGTGATAAAAGGAAGACTAAGGAAACTGTAGGCTCACTCTGGAAGGAAATGGGAGACCTGGTTACCCGGGATATGGAGAAGGCTGAGATGCTCAATAACTTTTTTGCCTCAGTATTCACTGGCAAGAGCTCTAGCCACATAGCTCTAGTCCCAGAAGGCAAATGCAGGGACTGGGGAATGATGAACCGCCCACTGCAGGAGAAGATCAGGTTCGAGACCATCTAAGGAACCTGAAGGTGCACAAGTCCATAAGACCTGATGAGATGAATCTGTGGGTCCTGAGGGAACCTGTAGATGAAATTTGTAAGCCCATGTCCATCATATTTGAGAAGTCGTGGCAGTCTGGTGAAGTACCCACTGACCAGAAGAGGGGAAACATAACCCCCATTTTTAAAAAGGGAAAAAAAGGAAGACCTGGGGAACTACAGGCCAGTCAGTCTCACCTCTGTGCCTGGCAAGATTGTGGAGCAGATTCTCCTGGAAACTGTGTTAAAGCACATGGAAAACGAAGAGATGATTGGTGACAACAAACATGGCTTCACTAAGGGCAGATCATGTCTGACAAATCTGGTGGCCTTCTGTGACAGGGTTATAGCATTAGTTGATGAGGAAGAGCAACTGACATCATCTACCTGGATTTGTGCAAAGCATTTGACACTGTCCCTGATGATATCCTTGTCTCTAAATTGGAGAGACATAGATTTGATGGATGGACCACTCAGTGGGTAAGAAATTGGCTGGATGGTCACACTCAAAGAGTTGTGGCCAATGGCTCAATGTCCAAGTGGAGGTCAGTGATGAGTGGTGTTCCTCAGGGGTCAGTATTGGGACCAGCACTATTTAACATCTTTGTTGACGGCATGGACAGTGGGATCGAGTNGCAGCCCAGAAAGCCAACCATATCCTGGGCTGCATCAAAAGAAGCATGGCCAGCAGGTCGAGGGAGGTGATTCTTCCCCTCTACTCTGCTCTCTTGAGACCCCACCTGAAGCACTGCATTCAGCTCTGGGGCCCCCAGTGTAAGAAGGACGTGGACCTACCAGTGCAAGCCCAGAGGAGGGCCATGAGGATGCTCAGAGGGCTGGAGCACCTCTCCTAAGAAGACAGGCTGAGAGAGTTGGGGTTGTTCAGCCTGGAGAAGAGAAGGCTCTGGGGAGACCTTATAGAGGCCTTCCAGTACCTAAAGGGGGCCTACAGGAAAGCTGGGGAGGGACTCTTTGTCAGCTTGTGTAGTAATAGGACAAGAGGTAATGGCTTTAAACTACAAGAGGGTAGATTTAGATTAGATATAAAGGTGAAATTCTTTACTCAGAGGGTGGTGTGGCACTGGAACAGGTTGCCCAGGAAGCTGTGGATGCCCCATCCCTGGAAGTGTTCAAGGCCAGGCTTCATGGGGCTTTGGGCAACCTGTTCTAGCAGAAGGTGTCCCTGCCCATGGCAGGTGGGTTGGAAGTAGGCAATCTTTAAAGTCCCTTCCAATCCAAGCCATTCTATGATTCTATGAAAGTCCTCACACATGTAAAACTTCTTAGTCTCAACATGCGCTCCTCTGTAGGAGTCTTACTTGAGCAAAGACAGCCAACACCTTGGCCAGAGTTTACAAAAGAAAAGGAAAGCTTTTTCCACTTAAGTTCCTATCAGCTGTACTGGCAGTAAATTCCTCATCATAGAGAGAATCCTATAATCCTACATAGTAAATCTTTTACAGAGTTTAATCTCCATCATGAAAACCATTCATACACAAGGATTGACCTTCTGCCAGTCTTTAAAGAAATCAAAGTTATGTACTGTAAAATCAAGCTATCTCAAACTAAAAATAATATCCATTAGCTCTTATCTTTTTCTTCTGAAAGTACAGTAATTATTGTGTGATGGGTCCTTTAATATTGTCAAATTTATGATCTCATTCAGCCAGAAATCCTTACAGTGAACAACAGCAAAACATAGAGTTGAAGAGTTTTATTTTTCAGTGGTTCAATTATTTCTTATCAATTGCATACTTTCTTCATTTGCAGCACAGCTCTAATGATGAAATGTAAGGTCTTCCTCATGGGGAAGTGAGAGATTCCCATACTAAAATTATTAAGGGGATAAAATGTGAATCCTATAACCTCTCCTCTGGCAGCATCCACAGTTCAGGTAGTTGAAAAGCTCTTAATTTAGCATATGGCTGCTCCCCGTTCAAATATCAGCTGTGATAGAAAACAGCAAACACTGGAAGTATAATTGCCTCCTTCCCCATTTTCTTATTCATTTTAATATTGTAGGCTGAGTTGAAACCCTTTGCTTCCCATTTTTTATTGTTCGATGTATGTTATGATCTGCCAAGTATGATATTTGAATAGCATAGCATAGCATAGAATAGAATGGAGTAGAATAGAATAGAATAGAATAGAATAGAATAGAATAGTTCAGTTGGAAGGGACCTATAAAGATCATCGAGTCCAACTGCCTGACCACTTTGGGGCTAAGTGGAAGTTAAAACGTTATTAAGGGCAATATTCAAATGCCTTTTGAACACTGACAGGCATGGGTCATCAACGACCTCCCTAGAAAGCCTGTTCCAGTGTCTGATCACCCTCACAGTACAGAATTTTTTCCTAATGCCCAACCTGAATGTCCCCTGGAGCAGCTTTGTGCCATTCCTGTGCGCGCTGCCATCGGTTCCCAGAGAGCAGAGGCCAGCACCTCCCTCCCCTCCTCAGGAAGCTGCAGAGAGCCATGAGGCCGCCTCTCAGCCTTCTTTTTCTCCAAACCAGACTACCCAAGTGTCCTCAGTCCCTCCTCACAGGACATGCCTTCCAGCCCTTTTACCAGCTTTGGTGCCCTCCTCTGGATGCATTCAAGTACCTTAACATCCTTCTTATATTGTGGATCCCAGAAGTGCACACAATATTCAAGGTGAGGCCACACCAATGCTAAATACAATGGGAGAATCACCTCTTTTGACCAGCTGGCCACGCTGTGATCAGTGTATCCCAAAATGCAGTTTGTCCTCTTGGCTGCCAGGGCACACTGCCGGCTCACATTGAGCCTACTTTATCTTCCCATTAAAGGACTGAGAGCCAAATTATAGCACCAGCATTCCAAAATGGGACTTGCAGGAGGAACTCCTTGATAGATATTAATTAAAATTATCTCATTAAATCTAGCATGGTCCCTTAACTACTATATGTGTAGTACATACTATATATGTACTTCAGACCCAGTACAATATCTTAATTCCTTTTTGATAATGCAGTATTAACCCAAGAAAGCCTAATATCTTGTATAAATATTAGTGCCTAACTAATAGCTTTTAGTTACTTCCTTTGAAATCACAGTACCTATGACAGAAAATTATTTCAGTTTCCAAAGAAGCAGTTACATGGCTCGGTATTAATCAAGCACCTCTCCAGCAACTCCTAAAATTCCAGTTGACCATCCAACTGTCACCTAACTAAATTGTTTGTGGCCACTTTCCACCCCAATGACTGAAATTTGCATTATGGAGCATAGGAGATTCAGAAGGCCATTTTCCATAGCCTTGCAGGCCATCAAGACTCCACAGCACAGTTTGGGAACCATTGCTATAAGCTACCAAAGGGAAAGTTAGAAATCCAAAGAGATAATAATTTCATCATCATTTTCCTTCTCTGTTCCAGTTTGGATCCGTTCCCCTACCTGTGATGCCTCCTAATAAATTGTGCAAATGCCTGTATAAATGTAAAGTATAAAAAAGTGTTAAATAATTGTTAAGAAAAATCAAAACAGCACAAGATACTCTGAAGTGCTCATCACTTCAGAACCTCTCTAGTTCCTATAATCATCACACTAAGAGATACTTGAGAGATGACAACTTTGGAGCCTCAACGCTTGAAGTATGCTTCTAAGCACTCGCTGCATTAAATACGTCACTTTTACTGAACCAACTGCTCTGCTGTATCTATGATCAAACACACAACTTTTGAAGAGCATCTGTTAGCCTGGAGTGGGAATATTTATACTGGTGTTTGTATTGCAGTTATTTCTAGTATTAACATTATGAGCAATTTACTATGCAGTCCCAACATATTCCTGGAGTCGATTACTCCAGGATTGTTGCTTACAGCATCACAGATCACTAAAGTGTTGTGTGAGTGCAGGATAGTAAGGGAGAAGGAAGAGGAAGNGAAGGAAGGAAGGAAGGAAGGAAGGAAGGAAGGAAGGAAAAGACACTGTGTTAAAGTCTACTTTGAAGGGAAGTATGAGCAAAGTGTTCAGCAAAGGTCCTAACAACTGATATACCCCATACAGTACGATTGATTTTGCTTGTGAATTTGAGCATTTCCATATGTGCTGGGCAGCTGGCACATGTGTCACTCTGTGCCTGCTCAGAATTACTGGACTGGGGAAATTTACCCTGTGAGAAGGGAGCAGAACATAAGCAGAGCTTTCTCAACAAATGTAACCGTCACTGATTAAACTTACCGTTACTAGGAAACCATAATAAGATGACATTAAATAGTCATTGACTCATTTCCCAATGAGCAATGAGAACTGAAAGGGTTACCATATGTCATTAATTTAAACAATATCAGAGGGGCCTCATAAGAATGAGAAATGACTACCATGAGTAATTTGTACATATATTAAGTCAGGTTACTTTCAAATCTTGAGATTTTTGTGAATAAAAGCAATAAAGATTTTAAAGATTCAGTTTTGTTACTGAAATGTTATTCTCTTGAATGGAACCATAAGAGCAGAGGAGACATAATTTGTTTTCACCCCAGGTAGATAATTACTGGGTTGAGACAATAAATATCACTATGTCAATAATTAAGTGACCTAATATTAACTTTGATTTACATATATAAGGAACAGATTCTTGTCTGGCATAATAAACAGCCTAACTCCATCCAAGTCACTACTATAGAGCTGCATTGATTTACAGCCATTGGAGACTAAGACAATGTAGACAATAGCTATTTTTAGAAGGCATTCTCTGGAAGAAACTATTATGATGAGGCCAAACTCTACACCCCTTACTCAGATGCACAGTCCCAATGGAATTAAGAGTAAGAAGATAAAAATGTTGCCCATCTTTTGAAGGTTATATGTGAGAGTTGAACGTAAATTCTGAGGCAGCTTAATAATGATCACTTTTGAGCTACGTACATACACATGTAAAACCCTGTAGAAGATAGATTACTTTCTAAAAGCAGTGGTGCTTGAAACACAACCAGGCCTTAGCCAAAAAGATAAGAAACCAATCCAAGACGTAGATGCTGACATTGTTCTCCCTCTCTTACTCGACAGCTGCTTGTCTGAGGATCTGTCATACGGAAAATATGTGAATGCGATGAAACATCTGTTAATGTATCTCTGCTCCCACCCATCTCCTTAAAAGCAAAAACTGTAGGCTTGTTGCTATTTTCAATAGTGCCCAGACACTTGTTCTGTGCATTGTAGCACGGGAATGGTGATGGCTTGGGGTTGCCTGTCTGCTTGGGGCTGGAATGGCAGCGTACTGAAGTCATCTCAGGCATGTGGGGTAATACAAAGACAAGGTCTTAAAACAGCATGTAGTCCTAAAAAGAGCCATTCCAGAGGATTTCCATTTAGGAATACTTAGCACGAGGATACCTAAATGCACACACAACTAGTTTAGCTTGTGGTCTACTCTAGCTAGGGAGTTAATTACTAGCCCAGCTGCTTCTGTTACCTCTTTTCATCTTATTAGACAGCTACTTCTCCGATCTCTCGCACATTGACAACACATGGCATTCGTACCTGCTGGAGACTCTGACAAATTATTCCTGGCATTTGCTATTATTACTTTGTTTCTTTACTGGAGAAACTGGGGGGAGTGTTAGCAAACTGGGTGCAACTAGGAAAAAAACAAGGACGTTCCTTCTTCAGATAGAAAAGGGGAATAAAAGTAGAGAGTCCAAATGCTTGTTTCTGTTGGCTTTAGCAATAGCCAGGCAGCTTCACAAACTTAATAAAATGTGCTCCCTTCTCCTTAATGCCTGTAAAATATATATCCCTGTACAAAAACAGCAATTTCACACCAGACTGTGATTGCAATGAAAAAAAGTATATTGGTTGAACTGAGTGTTATTTTTCTACTGACAGACAAGGTACTGTGTGTCATTTCAAAATGTAATACTCAGTATATTCTCATTTGTCTGCTTTTTCGTAGTCTGTAGACACAGCAGTAAGCAAGTTTAACCACATTAGGAAAGTTTAATTTTTAACCTGAAGATGAGATGACAAGCTGTCTCAGCTGCTGTCATGATCTTCCATCTCAAGCTGACGTGTTTATTCTTGGGCATTTACACTGTGGTAGAGAATGCCATGAAGGATCTGAGTTATAAATGTTAGTTTTGATTGAATATGACACTGCAAATAAACTTGCCAATACACTCTGTGGCTTCATCATCATCTTTCATCCTCTTGATACTGCCGGGCACCTGCTGCCAGTAAGTCCATAGAACTCCTATAGGCATCAGACAAGAATATATGAAAATGGCCCAGAACGCCAGCCTATAAGAACAGAATTTAGATGTGAAACCATAACACCATGAAAAACAATGAAAAAGCACTGGGAAAAAAAAAAAAAAAAAAAAAAAGTTGATGTTCTCAGTAAAACTCTGTGCTACACAGCCAACATACTCTTGCTTAAAGAAGAGACAAACATAGCAGCAGGGAAAGAGAATTGCACAAAATATCTATGATTGTCCTCAGAACAGCCAGGAAAAGACTTCTTTTAGAGAGCAGTCTTTGTTGTGCTACTCCCACTGTAAAATAGGTGTAGAGGCAAATCTCATACAATGATGAAGGTGGAAAAATCATAGTAAATCTCCATGTCAGTCCCTTTTGTTTTTACTGCTTTGGATGTGCATTTTGCAGAGCCATAAAATCATGGAAAAACCTACCAAACAAGCAAACACTCTTCTTTAACCCTTTGGCACTGGGCATGGAGTGTCTGGAAATCTTGACTTTTAGCTTCAAGAGTATCAAAATAAAACAAAACAAAACAAAAAAAATAGCTCACAACCCTCAAAGTCTGGCAAGAGAAGTGGAGAACATAAAATCTTTGAAAATGGAGCTAGTGAGACAAAAATGAAAAAAAAAAAAAAAAAGGATTGGCTCTAGAAAATATTAGGTCTCTGATTTTTGAACAAAGAAAGATTAAAAAAAAAAAAAGATTCATTGCTTCTGCTTTGTAAAAGTGGGATTTAAAGCAGAAAATTGGAAGTTCATTTGATTGTTAATAAAATAACAGTCTTCTAGTCTTCATCATGTCTTGTCTTATCATAACGTTCCCCCATTCTAATCATAGAAAATGTCCCAAATAAAGTGAGGTGACAAAGCATTTCTGAGCATTATAAGGTCACTTTGCTTCCCAAGCCTGAAAATCCAATAGGATTCAAATAGCTTAGCCACTATGTTTTCAGAATAAGAAAAGAAAGAAATAACATGCAGTTTGACACTGAGTTATGATTAAATAGAAATTTAGCTGGTAAACTTCCTTCTAGCTCTGATATACAATCATAATTATGATCCAGTTGCTCACATGGAATCAATATAATTATGCATATATATATAATTACATTAGTGGACAATTTGGTGCAATGCTGAGTATTCGTTTATTCATAATGTGGACTAAATATGAGTATATATTTTTACATGCACATGTATATGGACACATGTAAATCAAGCCCTTGAATTCACCAAGATATTTTGCATGCCCTGTCCTTCCCCCTGTATTGCCTTGGATCCTGCAATTCCAATTCTAGTAATTTTGCTCCTCATCTATTATAGGTTGATGGGGATTAATTCAAGATTATCAGGGCTGTTGGACATGTGGTATTCAAAACAGCAAGCACCCAGCGTTCAGGTAGTTTAACCTGCACTTCCAAGCTTGGCTCTGGCCCTAACTTAATGGCTCTGATCATGGTACTTGTGGGATCTCCAGTGCTCCAGCCACTACCACCCTCATTCCTTCATTTGGAACACTCATATACAATGCAGCAAAAGGGGCTGATGTTGCACAAAAAGTGAAAGAAAAAAAAAAAAAGAAAGAAAACAGAACATGTTTGGCTGTGCTTCTGGAAATAGGGTTTCTTCCTTTTTTTCCCAGGCAGAAGAGTAGGAGCATTTAGTTCTATGCTTCAAGTGTGTCACTAAAAAAAAGGAGAATAAAATAGGTTGCAGCAACTGTGACTACAAGATCTGCAGGTGTGTGTCCCAGGATCACAGGAAGAGCAGATGGGAGGTCAGGAAATTGCTGGTTTCAACTTTGAAGAAGCTGTATAACAAATTCATACTAAAATTAAACCATCTCTCCCCCTGGGAAAATCAAACACGTTTGTTAAAGCTGCAAATCAACAGACCATATTTTACCTGCACTGAATCTGAGCTATTTGACTCTCCCGTCAAATGACATTAAAGGACATACAGCTACTGTCTACCTTTTATTTCGTTCAGTTTTCTGACTTGATGACTACTACAGTTGTTGTAGATACCTGAAGACTAAATAAGAGGAACAATGTTCTTTAAAGAAGCAGTGCAAAGTTCAGATACAACTCTCATAAAAGTATTTCCAATTCAGCAAGTAAACTGAAGAATGCATAGTGTCAAGAAAGCCAAAGCTCACATGCAGTACAGACTTGCAAGGGATGTCACGTGCAACAAGAAGAGTTTCTACTACTCTATTAGTAGGAAAAGGCTGAACTAGAAAAATGTGAGCCTGTTGTTGAATGGGGCAGATGGTTTAGTGACAGCAGACAGGGGTGAGGCTGAGGTACTCACTGCTTTCTTTGCCTCAGTGTTCACCAAGAAGATCTCCCAGGCCACTGTGCTTAGTGAAATAGTTCAAGAGAACAACAACCAGCAGTAGATGAGAATCCAGTAATGGATTGCCTGGGAGGACTCATTGCACACAAGTCCCTGGGACCAGACCAGGGGACCCTTGCATCCAAGGGTCTGGAGAGAACGGGCTGATTCCCTTGCAAAGTTGCACTCTATAATCTTTAAATGGCTTTCAAAATCAGGGAAATCCCTTGGTGACTGCTGCACATATCTTCAAAAAAGGCCAAAAAGGCAATCCAGAGAATTTCAGGGTGGTCAGCCTTCTTTTGGTCCCTGGGAAAATGAGGGAGCAAGTACTCTTGGAGCAAATTCCTCAGCACAGGAAGGAGAAGAAGGTGACTGGGAACAGCCAGCATGGACTTATCATAGGTAAATCATGCCTGACATACCTAAATTCCTTCCATGAAAAAAAATCACTGAATCACTGGACAAGGGGAGAGCAGTGGATGTCATTTACATTGACTTTAGCAGGTCTTTTAACTCTGTCTCCCACAATATTCTTGTATCCAAGTTAAGACAAACAGTGTGGATGGGTGGACAATCAGTTAGATAAAAACATAGCTGGATGATTAGGCTCAGCAGAGAGTGGCTAGTGGGTTGTACTCAACTTGGAGGTCAGTGGAGTAATTCAGGGGTCTATCCTGAGACTTGTCCTTTTTAATATATCAGTAATCTGGAGGAGACATCAGAGTGTTTGCACATCATGTTTACAGCCTAGCTATGCACATGGACATGCACTGTGATGCAGTCTTCTCTTCCAACAAGAAGGAATATTTTTTCAATGCATCTGATCTAGAGGCAGTATTGAAGGAGCCAGAGGCATTTTTGCAGGTCCTTCTGAGTTACCGGCTCTTTGCCCTGCACCTGATACCACCTTTTTCCCAGCCTTCTCCCTGCTTTACTCCCTTCCCAGCTTGTTCCAGTTTTCCCTGTTCCCCACTCCAACTTTTCTGCTTTTGCCTTCTTTATCCCAGGTCCCAGCCCACCCCTTGTCTGTTCCCAAACCTGTATTTCTCCTCCTCACTCTTCCTCTCCCAATAAGGTTCTCCCCAAAACTTCAGTGTTCTCTCCTTCTCTCTCTGTTTTTCTGAGCTGCAACCAGGAGAGTTCTGAGAGCAGAAGACAGGGCAGGCTCTGGGTTTACTCTCATATCCCATGGGAGGCACAAGAAGTCATCCCAAGGACAGCCCTGCACAGCACTGCAGCTTTAGCTTGGTGCACTTAGAGTCTCTGAGAAACACATGGAAACGGTGTTTCTGGAGACCCTAATGAGTTAAGTTTGGGTTGGTTTACACAAGAATAACAATACTCATTCATTTCAGATCCCTTTTTTAATGCTTTCCAGATAAAACAATTCGGCCAAAGTATAGACACAGTAGAGGCACTTAGCAAAAAGTCTATGCAATGTTTTCTTGTCACTGGGAAAACATTAAGACACCCTGGACTTCTTTTTGAGCAACATCAAGGTGGAGGTTAGTCAGTCTGTGATATTGCAGCTCATGGTGACTGGACAGGATGGTGACAATGGAATCTGGTAAGCAAACAACTCCCATTATCACTTCCACTTCATAAAACAAAGATACAGCCATTTCAGTGACCTCTGTATGTAATGCTTCTCTTTTCATATTTAACAGTATATTTGTCTCGTATTTGCAAAACAAATATGGACAGAAACCATCTCTTCTTTCATAGCACATGGTAAAACAGAGCAGTGTAGTACCTATTAAATGACAAAGTAAAGAAAAAGGGGCAGTTCCCTCAGAGCTGGGCCCTCTTTATACATCCATCCACCTTAATCCAAGCAGCGGTTATGTTCATTACAGACATCCAGTGATTTAACCATATTCTACTAGCTTGTAAAGGGGAAATTTTAATAAAATTGCAAGGAAAAAGAAGAAGAAGAAGGAGAAGGAGAAGAAGAAGAAGGAGGAGAAGAAGAAGAAGAAGAAGAAGAAGAAGAAGAAGAAGAAGAAGAAGAAGAAGAAGAAGAAGAAGAAGAAGAAGAAGAAGAAGAAGAAGAAGAAGAAGAAGAAGAAGAAGAAGAAGAAGAAGAAGAAGAAGAAGAAGAAGAAGAAGAAGAAGAAGAAGAAGAAGAAGAAGAAGAAGAAGAAGAAGAAGAAGAAGAAGAAGAAGAAGAAGAAGAAGAAGAAGAAGAAGAAGAAGAAGAAGAAGAAGAAGAAGAAGAAGAAGAAGAAGAAGAAGAAGAAGAAGAAGAAGAAGAAGAAGAAGAAGAAGAAGAAGAAGAAGAAGAAGAAGAAGAAGAAGAAGAAGAAGAAGAAGAAGAAGAAGAAGAAGAAGAAGAAGAAGAAGAAGAAGAAGAAGAAGAAGAAGAAGAAGAAGAAGAAGAAGAAGAAGAAGAAGAAGAAGAAGAAGAAGAAGAAGAAGAAGAAGAAGAAGAAGAAGAAGAAGAAGAAGAAGAAGAAGAAGAAGAAGAAGAAGAAGAAGAAGAAGAAGAAGAAGAAGAAGAAGAAGAAGAAGAAGAAGAAGAAGAAGAAGAAGAAGAAGAAGAAGAAGAAGAAGAAGAAGAAGAAGAATTTTTATCAAGATTTGAGATTTGTTCATTTAGTATAAATGAAACATGAAATATGCCATCTGTCAAACTTGCCAGTCTAGGCAGGTTTCCAGATCAGCCTGTTTTAATACTCTATTTTCTTTCTTCTTTAGTGGTGATATGAAATAAAAATAACACTGGGGATTTTGTTTTGTTTTGCTTATTTTTTGCAAGCATCTGTGGAGGCTTTGTTTTTAATGTTCTTGCTTAATATCATGTTCTCCAGAAGCTCCAGAAGTAACAGCCAAAGATAGCTTCAATTATCCAATATAGAGCATACAGGAAAACACAGTATTATGAATCTTTTTTCTTCTTTCTATATTTTGCATCTGTAATCAAGCTCATGTGCAAATAATGACACTTAGACATCGTATTACTTGATTGTGCCTTTAATTTGGGAAGTGCGATAAAAAAGTGCTATCAGCTGGGCCAGCAATTAACTGTGCATTGAACTACAGTTTCAAAAATAGAGCCTGAGTCGACACTCTTAAAAAGACTAGTCCCAGAATACCAGTGTACCACGTGCATTTGTATGTATATTGTTGAAACATATGCAGCCATCAAATATTTTCTGACATGTACTAAGTATGAGAGAATGTTCAAAATGACAGGAATGTACTCATTGTGAGTGACCATCTGACATCTGCAGGTCTATGGGCATATCTACATGACAGTCCATGGTGCTGTGCATGGACTCACAGACTGTACAATACATACACATGTATACTCTAGCTGACTTTGCTCTGAGCAGATGGTTTGGATCTCACAATATCCAGAAGTGCCTTCCTACCTCAGCTATTCCATGATACCTGACATAGGGCAAATGTCAACACTGTCCATCTCCTCATTGAAATTCCAGGATACCACTGCTTTGAAAAAAACAAGGGTGAGTGAACAGAGGAAGAGCTGGGGAGAGCGTAGTTGCAAGTGGAATGTGTGAATAGAGATTTACAAACAACAACAAAATTAAATAGAAGAGCTGGATGGGGGCACAGACAGATGGTCTACAAGAAAGCCAAACCCACTTTTAGCTATCAGGTTTTCTGGGAAAGAACTGGACAAAATAGTCATTGTGAACATACTCTCTGAAGTTTTCAGCTACATTTTTCTGTCAGTGAATCATTGGCAAATATGTCCTTAATTTTGAGAACTTGCAATAGGTAAATATGGAGTAATTTATGTAAACCTATTTCCACCAAGTACACAATGTTAGCAGAATACTAGCTATTAGATATTTATAAGTAGTAGTTAACCAAAAATGGATCAGAACTGAAACTGTTCAAATAGGAGAAAATAAACAATTTAGGAATAATGAGAAATAAATACTTTTTCTTTCTGCATAGTAATATCTCTGCTTCTAGGTGAATACATACTGAAAGTCACCATTCACTAAATATAAATTAACAAAAATTCATCCATATGTATGATAATAACAAGCAGGAAAGGTTTCTATGTAGCATAGTTATCAAAACGCAAAGAAAAATTGTAACATATTGGGGGTCTGATATCCAGGCTGGTATAAAATCCATGTCATTCTAGTGCCAACAATGGGATCACTGAAGTTTCAATGATTTATACCAGACACAAGTCTGGACTTTTTTTTTTTTGTTTCTCATTTTTCAGTCAACTTCACTGCAGAAGATTGGAAAGAAAGGATTTAGGAAGACCACAGTAACAGGCAATTAGAGCAATTAGATGCAAAATGATTAAGGCATAAACAGGGTATTGAAGAGAGGCAGAGGAAAGAGAAGCCAGATTCTGGCAATGTTAGTGTGGTGGTGATATGTGGACTTAATGAGAGAGATGAAGGACAGAAAAGAAAGTCTGGGGGTAGGGATGTTTCAAGTTTGACAATAATTTAATACTAACCTTAGAGAGCTGACAAAACTCTTAACAAAACTTAAATTTAAATAAGTAGTAGGTTAGAGAAGCAAAATGACAGATCAACTGATTTCATAGAATCATAGAATCACTTAGGTTGGAAAAGGCTTCCAAGATCATCAAGTCCAACTGTTAACCTAGCACTGCCAAGTGTACCAGTAAACCATGTCTCTAACCACCACATCTACAAGTCTTTTGAATACCTCCAGGGATGCTGACTCAACTACTTTCCTGGGCAGCCTGTTCCAAGACTTCACAACCCTTTCAGTGAAGAAATTTTTCCTAATATCCCACCTTGTTGCCTGGGAGAAGAGACCGACCTCCATCCCACTACAACATCCTTAGAGGTAGTTGTAGAGAGCGATTTCATGCAGAGTAGATTAAGAACAGGTTTTCTTCACCAGATTTACTCTGATGTCAGTTTTGATTAAAGTTCTTATTTTATAAGGAATTAGAACTATGAATGCCTTTTTCCCACTGTCTGGCTTTATCACCATGATAACCAATGAGGTATGTTTATAGAGATATTAGATAGCCTGGATATGTGAAGCCCTTTCCCAAATTTTCCCAGCTCGCAGAAACCATGCAATGAGAAGAAACAAGCTTGCTTGAATTTAAAAACAGAAAGCTACCATCTACAAACATGTAGCAGTGACAGAACGAAAGGACTACAACACATGCTTCACCCACCATCCCCGTCATAATCCTGCCTACATACAGATGTGCACAAACATGTACAAACACAGACATTTTTTCTTTGCCATCAGAGAAACCTGATACAAAGAAAGGGGTTAGGTTTGATTATTAAAATGCTCTAAACCACACCACTACAGAAAACACATGGGAAACAAGAAAAAGCAGAAATTTCAGAAGAATAACTACTTCAAGCCCAGTTGCCTATGTGCAACAGAACATGATCAGGAACCCACTGTTTAATAAATTGATAGTAGTCATATATAAAAGTTAACGTCTGAACTAAATATGACCTATAGCAAAGCTAGTGGGAGGTAATTTACATTGACAGCTTTTCGAAACAGCTAATTTTGCTCGATCCAAACTAAAACTTCCAAGAATACTCCACAGCTATTTTTAAACGTACACTGAAAGCTCCTGATGAGGAAAAAGGAATATGAAGAAGGGGCAGGACATGAGCTGTCAATCTGGTACCACAGAGCAGAAGAACCACTGCAGGTTGTGCGTGGCCTGGCCATGAAGTAAAAATAAGCACAGAGCAAGAGAGAGCAAGTGAAAGAAACACCCTGAAACAAAAGCAGTAGCCAGTACAGTTTGGAACAGAGAAGAAACAAAAAATTCTCCCTTTGCATGGCCTGGAAGGGCAAAGCAAGGATATACTTGAAGTAAATCAGGCACAACGCACCCCTTGGTAGAGCCCGTAGGCCGAAAGGAACCACTTGCCCACAGGATGAGTGAGATCTTTATCTCCCCTCACTGCTCCCTCCCAGTTCCTCATGACTTAGGGCCATTTCAACGGCTTGATAAACCTCCCTGCAAAGATACAGGGCTAAAGGCCAGCCAAGGCCCATGGAGCAGCATGTCACTCCTCCCCTAATTAACTCAGGCAGAAGGAACCTGATCAAAGAAGTGCTGACATTCAATCAGAAGTCAGACAATATTCTCATGAGTAATAAGTACCGTCACATTGTCAGGATGTGCCAACACTTCCAGTGAAGTGCCACTGGAAAAGGAGGAGGAAGGCCAGAGAGGCAATTGCACAACATATGTGAGAGAGGCTCAACAAAAATAAATAGTCCCCCAGACACACACAAAAAAAAAATTCCCCAATTCTCCCATGCCCTGCAGAAGGGACAGACAAAACACTGCTCACTCTAAGACTATGCTTCACCTCATGCAATAGCTGAATGCAGAAGGCTAAGCTGGGTGCAAATCCTGTAGGCAGAACACAGTTATCCATGAGCTGCATGACAAAAGCTTTCTCCAGCACAAACAAAAACAAATTAGTGTGTGATTTCTGCACACCAGAAGTCAAAAGGACAAGGAAAAGGTTGGCAAAAAATTGACCTGTCTGGAAAACAAGTCAATGAAAGAATAAGTCATATTTCCGGCCTGCCAGGCCAAGCCATTGAAAAACTGCCTCACCTCATCGGGGATGAAGCAGGGACAGATCTCCAGGTCTGCTTTTTAGGTAGCGTGGTCAAAAATCTTCAGTGGCAAGAAAATTGCAAAATTTTCTCCCCGATGCTTTCCCCAGAATCCATAGAATGCAGGTTAAGACTTAACCCCATATGGGTTATATAACCCAGGTTATAGGATTTTATGGGAAAATTTCCAAAGATTGTCTTTCCCTGGAGCTAAGGTGTCTGAGAAAAAAAAGTCAAGCCCTGAGCACGTCCAGCCCTGCTCAAATCTGTTCATTGCCAGTGCTAAGCAATGTTATGTGGCATGTATCACCAATAAAAATATGGAATATTTACTTCTTTCTCCTTATGCCGTTTCTTCCTCAAACAAAAGCATTACCACCTCCTATAAATGCCAGTCCTCACTGATTACAGGACTCTTACTTTAGCCATTCCTTCCCATAGTCTAATTTTGCTCATCAATCAGCCATTCTTATGGCATATTTATCAGACAGTATAATATGGTAAGTTCTACAAATCTTCCAGGAAACATAACGTTTCTTGGAGACCAGATCCCAGGGACCTCTAGGAGGTGATGTTATCTCCATGTGAAAATGTTCTCCTTCAAAAAGAATTTTGCTCATGAGCATATAAATCAGGCAGAAAATGTCATAATGAAATATGATTTATAAAAACAGACAAATTCTTACTAGAAATCAGGCACATGATAGTCAACATCAGAATAGCAAATCTAGGGGTGTGATAGTCTCCTCCCAGAACCTGTTTAAATCATGTGGAGTGCTGGAGTGTAAAGGCCATGCTAAAGGACAAATCTATTCTGAGTTTGCTTGCTGCCACGATACCTGGAATACCATTTCCACACCTGTGCATGCCATTATAACCTTTCTCTTATAAAAAAAGGTGTTGCTGCCTGGCTCTGCCTAATGAATTGGAAGCACAACTGAGGCAAAATTTGGTGTCACCAGCTCTCTGCCACAGTGCCAAGAATAACGAGAAAAGAGGTTATAAGAGCAGATTCATAAGAAAAAGAGCTTGGCAGGGAATGGCTGTGAGTTTCTGCCTCCTCTCAAAACAAGGAAAGCATGTGTTTCTAATGGCTTCTTTCTATAAAGTACATACAGATAAGGGTTTTTTGTTGTTGTTGTTTTGTTGTTGTTGTTGTTGTTGTTTTATCGGTGCAAATCCTTATTATAAGCTCTTCCATCTCTCTATCTGGCAAAATAATCAAGAGAAGGTTGTGCCTGCAGCTTCAAGTACAAGTCAAAGTACAAGTCATTGCTTGTAACTTTTTACAATCCTGTATTATTTTACCTGTATTATTTTACCACTTTCAGACACTAGCTATATTATGTGGCACACACTGTGTATTACTTTCCATCGGTACAATGGAACATGTCTCTATTCAAATGTTTAAGCTGACGTTAACAGCTAAGGTTATCCCCACAATATCAAAGTAGTTTAGATATGCCATGGACATAAAAGGTGAACATTTTCAAATATTCAAGCATTGTAAATTTTGAGAAAGTTTGGGCCCGATGTTCTGTAGAAGTGAGTATTCATCTCTTCAACACAAGTTAACGGGAATTGTGGACACTCAGCAAATCTGAAAATTAATAACCCAAAGTTAATGGATTCTTTTCACAAATGTGTCTGCAGGTACATGCCAGAAAATTTTAGATTCTAGTGCTTTGGCAAAGAAATAAATAAGAAGAAAAAGTGTTTTGCAACAATTCATCTAATGTGAAGTGCATGAGCTTTATTATGGGAACTTCTTAATGTTTTAATAACATTATCCAATGAAAGGAAAGAACATTTGGAAACATATCCATTCATTCAATTGAAAAATCAAAATATTTGGGGTAGTATTCATCTCCCATAGCTCTGGAAATTTCCAGTTATGTATCTAAATGTAAGACACGCTAGGCTCCTCTGAAGCCAATAGTAAGAGAGAAATGGCTTCTGAGGATATGTTATTTTTGTGCTATGCTGTTGTTACTGTCAGTTTTCCCTTACCTCTGAACTAAGTGTATTTTGAAAATACTTGATGCTCTGGGAGAATACAGCTTAACTGTCTTATAACTAACTTACACTGATGGGAAGGAGGGGAGATTGACTCCTCTGCTGGGGCTCACATAACCAGAGTAGCTGAGGTGGGAAGACACCTCTGGAGATGCTCTACTCCAACCCCTGCTCAAAGCAGGGTCACCTAGAGGAGGTTGCTCTAATCAATCTGTGAACCTTTTGGGACACTGATGTCTGGAGTTTTCAGGCAGGAAGATCAGTGCCTTGACAGCACCCTTGTGCTTCACATGTTACAAGAGCACAACATAAGTGCTGAAGTTCCCAGGAAATTTCAAGTAGCGTGGTTACCCTGACCAGAAAACAAATATTTAGCAACAATGAAAAAGAGTTTAAAAAATAAAAATGGGGTGGCAGAGCGGGGAGGAGACAGGAAAGGATGCAAAAAACTCAGAAGTCATCCAGCGTAATGGCTTGGTAGGAAAATATTTTCACACTTCAGCCCACTGAAACTAGACTGAAGCTCCACCCTGTGTAATGTCTGTATTTTAACTGCAGATAATTGAAATGGAACACACCAGCCTTTACTTATCCTGCCTAATGAATGTTATCATGTGGAAAAGGTAAATCAATAACAGCTGAGATCAAACATACCAATCTCCTTTTGAGTGTACAATGCTCTCATTTATATAAATCTTTACAACCTGACTGCCCTTCTCATTTAAGCACAGTGAGTGAAACATTGCCCAGTACAAAAGACCTTCTCTCTTAAGAATTCTCCATGCTGTTTGAAAGGGTAGCCCAAATGAATTGCTGGAATGACCATTGAAAGGGCTACTCATTAGCTATGACTGTCCTTGGGAATTAGCCAGACGTGAGGTAACAAGACCACAAAGTGCTGTTGGTATTGGCAGCAAAGCCAAGGTTCATCACAGTACCTCTTGTCTAGACTAGGGATGTAAAAGGAAATAGAAAACAATTCTTCAACTATATGCACTTGATGTTCCGTCCCCTTTTCTATAGAAAAATGTAAGACATTTGGAATTTTTCATTTTTATTTGGGAAAGACAAATTTGGAAACCAGAGTGACTCATGCTGGAAAGTGTCTGACTGGCATGTGATAGCCAGCTAGCTCCAGAAAGCTAGGGCTGTAGGAAGAGTTTGAAGAAGGCATGTATACTCAGATGTTAGTGTGATTTAACTCTTAGTATCCTCATCACCCATTTTGCTCTATTCACTATATAGGGATAGGGAGGTCCCCCACACTGGAAACCTATTTGTTCACTAGCAAGCTAACATATACCAACAGGCCCATAGATCCTGGGAATAAAATTTTCAGCTTTAGGAATGTATTATGGGTCTATTGCTACATACATTGCACAAATGTCCTTCCAGGTAATTCTGCAGCACAGGTACCCTGAAGGGAAAGTTCACATCAACCCCCTGTTTCTGACTTGCTTGTGCAGATGTTAAACAATTGTTTTTCTCAGTAGATCATCCGAGACACTGTGGTACCCCTGTCTGAATCAAGATCCACCCACTTGTTACATAAAATCTTTTCTCATTTCCAGCTGCTGCACTTCACCCCCTAGCCCTCTCTAGCTCACATGGAGGGGCTCTGGTTGACCCAAAGCTATAAACTGAAGGAAAACTTACAGTCTTTTCTCAGGATTTTCCCCAAAAACTGCATCACACCTGTTTGAGGATTTTTTTTTCATTCAGTGATATCCACTGCAAGTTTAATACCACTTCTTGCTCTCCTCCACCTGCTTTCCTTTGGCAGGGTGCTGACATCATCCACCTCCAGCCAGCCAAGTGTAAGCAATGAATTTCTTCACCCACTGTGTCTGCCCTGAGAGGCTCTATCTCTCAGCCCTCAGCATTTACCCATTGTCTCATTTCTTAGTAATAAATCAAAAGGAAAAAATCACTAACTACACCCCAAGATCTTTTTAATGTCCCTACTAATGCACACTACTGGGAGGATAAGGGGGCATCACAGTGTACTTTGCCACCACCTGCTTATAGAAAAACCATTTTGTCTTCCATTTTTATTTCCTGAAGTATGTGTTGTTTTCCACTTTCAGTTGCAGCTGATCTTTTCTCAGCTGTTTATCAATCCAAATAAATTCTGACATAATTGCAGACAGGCATGGATTTAGCAGCAGAACTGATAGGACTCACAGCACTTCCATCTAAACGTATCCACCATTGTGTGCATGCTCCAGATCACATGGCACTGCAACGAAGGTTTGACTGTTTGCCATTTCACCTACACAGAAACCTCTCAGATGACATTTTTTTAAAAATAATTCTTACATTCCTATACTTCGGTCCCAAAGTGCTACCACTCAGACACAGAGGCCAGGAAGAGCTTTCTGTGCTGGACACTCATCACTTGCAATGTTGGAGACCTACCAAAGCATACCTACACATGCAGCCTTCTACCTCTGTCTTCGGCCTCTCTGCTTTTCTGATCTTTGATTGTCACCTCCTCACACAAATGGCACCCTCGTGTCCCAGCCACGCCAGGCCCTCAAAGTTGGGGCAATTCTTTATGTTTACATAAAATTACTTATATTTACATAAAAGCAGCTAAAGGAAAAAGACACAGAAGCTTCAAGGAGTACCAGATACCAAACACTCCTTACCTAGAGAAACAACCACACAGATGAGGCCAAAATGGACATCTGCACAGAGATGCTGCCTCCTTCTCTCTCTTCTGTTACCTCTGATATGAGGTGGAGTTCTTTAACAAATTGAGGGTCCTTTCTCTCCCAGTTCATCTTTGTGTGCCAGCTTGCCTTCTAAATAACTGTCTGACCATAAAGCTTCTTCTTAACTCAGTGTCCTTCTATGTCCTTGTTCAAACTTCTGTTTATATGGTCTTTGAAAGACCATCTCTTTGATAGCTTCCAGACCTCCTTGTCATGTAAGTGATGATCTCATGAGGTAACTGACGTGCTCTACAAAACTGTCCACCACTAAATTGCCCCTACGAGATTCAAATTTGTGCTGGATCACCAGCTGTTTGAATACATGCATGGAAAATCATCCAGCTTTAATTATCTTAGCTCTTGAAACACTCCTTCAGATTGCAATTCCGCGTAAAGATTACAAAGTAAAAGAGAAAGCACACATGAAGTCTGACGTTCAACGAGAATATGCAGCATGTCTCCTATTTGAAGTAGAACTCACAAGTCATCCAAATCATTATAAAAACAATGAAGGGCAGGAGTTCACCCTCAGATGACTGTTTTATGGAAAGGGATGGCAGAACAGACTGGGAAGACTTTTGGTAAGGACAAGATGAGCTGGAACAAAGGCTAGAACAGAAAAGTAGAACAATCTATTAGCTGCAGCAATGAAATCCTAGCCTGGCTCCCAGCTTGTATGTTAACAGCTGTGCTGCAGATATTTTTCTGCTTCACAATTGCTTGGTTTTCACTTAGGGCTTTGCACATGACTGAATCTATTGAGACTGTACCTTGGCCTTATAGTTCTAAGGTATTTTTTACTCCTTTTATATACACGTTACCCATTCTACTCAGGGTCTGGTGTTATATTGAATATGCAACCTGTATTTAGGAAACTGCCTTTAGTTTGCTCAATAAATGTAATCTCCATCTGGTGTCCTGATCATCCATACATGGAAAATTCATCCATCTTTTAATCTGCTTTGAAACTAGTCTTTATCGGATACTTTGGAGTGTTCAGGACATTTTTTTCTCTTGCCTGTCTCATTTCTGATTCTTTCTGGACAAGTGCCAGAATTCTTGCAGGAAAGCATCTCTGCATAAGAATAAAAGCCCATTTTAAAAGTTTGGAATAGTCTGGGTAAGGTACATGATCTAAAGCCAAAAGGATCTCTCCAGCAGCCTTATCATTTTTTACACTTAGTCACATATCAAGACCATAAATCAGATCTGCATAACTAACTTTCATTCTGACTATTAGCTACAGAAATGACAGTAAAATAGTTCTCTCATCCAGGATTACTCATGTGCTGTTGTCAGGTCAGCTGAAGAAAGCTGAAAATACACTTGCAGAGATGGAACAAGTGCTAAGCAATGATTTTGGTGTAATTTCTTTCTTAATTGAAAACTACAGATTAGGATTGACCTACAGAATTTCCAGTCTTCTGTTGAGTTTAGTAAATAGTGATTCCTAAAAAAAAGGGGGATTTTTTCCTAAATATATAATTATAAAATTAAACTATTCTTTTCCCATTTCATTTTTATTAGACTTCAGAAAAATAAAGTATGCTTTCAAAGAATAAGGCAATTGCATTTGGAATCAAGTGTTGTAGTCCACTTACAAAAGGGTTTATGTTTTATCATGAATATAAAAGAAGAGATTTGTTTTTCAAATTGAATTGACTTCCTGCTTTTTTTTTTAATTTTGTTTTCAGATTCTTCTATACGTCTGTTAAATGAAAAAATATAATATATATATATTTGTAGTGTTTAAGGGACTTTAAGACTGAGATGTAACTACAATCCTTTTGATGACCTTGAGCTACACCTGTAGAGCTGTTGATTCTTCTGCCTTGTAAAAAATGCTCCCATCTTCATCTGCTCTCCTGACCAACATGTTTGAAAAAAAGTGATAAAAACTACTTTAAAGTGTTAATAGTGTTAACTGTTGTAAAGTTGTCTCATTCATTATAATATTTTATAAGGAATATAAAAATCTGTGTTTGAATATAACTTCCCGGTATTTTGTAATACTTTCCATTCACTTTTCTGTATTTAATCATGTTATCACTTTGACTGCAGCAGAGGTACTGCTTACATCCTGAAACCTGTTGTGTTAAGCTCTATGTGCAAACATAAAGGTTAAGTCCTTTCTTAAAAAATCTTTACTGGGAAGGATTTTTTCATTTGTTACCACAAACAGTGAGCTTGATCTCAGTGAAAGCAAAGTTCACTACACACATATATACCTGCAGAATTGAGGACGGAAACAAATGTTGTGGACAAAAAATTGGAAGAGTTAAGATTAAGATGATCTTTTTTTGTAGTAAGTAGCTACTGCATTTGGGAGCTGGGCTGTATTTCCCTTTACCAAATATTATTTTAGAATAGAATAGAATAGAATAGAATAGAATAGAATAGTTCAGTTGGAAGGGACCTAAAAAGATCATCGAGTCCACCTGCCTGACGACTTTGGGGCTAACCAAAAGTTAAAACATATTATTATGGTCATTATCTAAATGCTTCTTGAACACTGACAGGCATGGGACATCAACCACCACCCTAGGAAGCCTGTTCCAGTGTCTGACCACCCTCACAATAAAGAAATTTTTCCTAACGTCCAGTCTGAACCTTCCTTGGCACAGTTTTGTGCTAAACAAATAAGGTCATCCCCCTCAGTGAATGGAGGGAAGTCAGTGGATCTAATCTTTCTGGATTTCAGTAAGGCCTTTGATACTGTCCCTCATGGCACCCTTCTGGACAAATTGTCCAACTGTGAGATGGACAGGTATACACTATACTGGGTGATGAACTGGCTCAACAGTAGGGCTCAAAGGGTCAAAGTGAACGGGGCTACATCTGGATGGCAGACCGGACACATTGCGCATTGCTGGCTGATGTTTAATTTCTTGTCTACGAGGACCCTCAGGTCTTTTTCTGCAAACCTAGACAGTCAGTCCCCAGCTTGAACCGTTTGATGGGTTCATTCCCCCCAGGATGCAAGACTTTGCATTTCTGTGGTTTGTGGTTTTTTTGGCTCAGGAGGTTCTCGTCAGTCCATTTCTCCAACATGTCAAGATCCCTCTGAACAGCTGCCCTACTATCCAGCATACCTACCTCTCTCCCCATTTTGGTACAATCTGTGAACTCCATCCCATCATCCACTTTATGGATGAATAACAATGAATAGTATGTATTATACCTATATCTATATCTATATATATTGTTACAATATAGGCATATACATTTTTTAATATAGTTGCCCTGGTTAACTATCAGCAGAACTACAGTTAAACTCTGACTCTCTTAGCAGAAGGGTTCACACATGTCTGCCTTCATTATCAGCATTTCTGGAGAACTCAGATGAAGAGAAAAATTTGCTGAATTCATTTAGAGAAAAGTATTCTGTCAGGGTTAGAGGAGCTAAAGGACCAGTCATTGTAAATCTTTTTCTTTTGCCTCACTGTTTTCCCTGAATTTAGCCTGGTCAGGCACATAAATCTCTTCTAGGGTATATCATACACATGAGAAACTCTTTTTTTTATCTTCAGCATAGCAGATGGGAAAGCTTGCTTTGGGAAACCGTTAGGCTCCGTAAGTTTGAATCTCAAACAGGCACTCTTCCTCCTTCATCTGTCTTCTTTGCCAAGGAGATCAAATTTATGTGAACAGGGGGAACTGCCATTTACAAACACTCCAGTTCTTTACACTGTTCTTCCACAGCTGCAGATGGTCCGTAAACAAATAAGTGCACCATGCAAATCCACTATTCCTTTCAGGAGTGGATGCGTCATATATTGTGCCTTGCAAAGAAGACATTTCCTCCTCAAGACAAAAAGGATCTGATGACTTATCTTTGGTACTACAACTTTGGGCTTGCCAGTGGACATCCAAAACAACTCCCTTTGTTCCAGGCATACAGGTGATCCTTTGAGCAGGCATCTCTGCCTCTTCAGGCTGAACATTTCCTCTTAGTACATATCCATGCTGTACATTCCTCACACCACATTCTGCAGTGATAAAATACGTTTCTATTACCTCGTAAGTCCTCTTTGAAAGGCCTGCCCTCCTTTCCTCATCTCTGTGGTTTGTGCTGCATTGTCACGTAGCTCTAGGTGGTCAGGTTGAGCATCTCTACCCTCTTTCTCTCCAACAGTCTTATCTTCACTGATGCCCTGAGTCCAAATCATGACTGTTTGTCAGCATGGCACGCTAAAGCCAAAGCCATCTGAATGAGCAGTCTTGTTCATTTACCTTTATGTCCAAATAAAACCTCCTCCTGAGACATGTGGGCTAACAAAAACTAGTTACAGTAATTTCTCTGGGAATGCAAACAAAAGGGGTACAAGAGTGACAGGACTGAATCGTGATTTAGGCTTCACAGAATTGGCAGGAAGTTGGCTATGTTTTAGTATTTACTTACACAATTGCTCTGCTTGCTATAGTCACTCAGGGTCTAGGAGTGAATAAGCCTTCATGCTTTTTGTCTCACACTCTGAATTACAGTTGGGTCAGTAATGCCACATTGACTGTGACAAGTTATGCTGAGGCCAAAATGTCACTTGCAACCACATCGCCAGAAAATCTGTTTTCGAGATTAGACTTTAGTTCATGAAGCCACTGAATTTCTCCACTCTTTTCTCTCATTTCTGTGCAACAGAATTAATATGAAAAGTGATGGTGATGCTTTGATAAAAATAATTATTTATTATTAATTCATTTATGTGTTGTACCTCAAAGCAACAGAATGTAAACAAACAAGTGATGTCAGCAGGTGTAGCAGAGAAAAAATAGTCTATGAGAACATACCCTTTCTTGCATATAATTACATGTTTTTGCTGCTGAAAGTCCCTAAGGCTGATTTCTTAGTTGCAGTTGCAAAACATCATCATTAGTAAGACACTGGGGAATAAAACTGTTCCGTGAATCCATTTATGTCTTTACTGAAAACCCCACTTTTCTATGTGAAGAACAACAACAACAGTCACTTTCAGTTTTTCCCTCACAGTTTTTGATGTGGGATAGAAGACCATTTCAGGTAATATGCATAACATACCCTGCTAATTTATGTTGGCGTGCTAACTACCACAAAGGAAGGAGCCAAACATAAAATCCATTGTCATCCTCATGACTGGTGATATGTTATTTTTACTACTGTGGGGCTTTTTGTTTAAATTTGACTTTTGTTGCCTTCATAGATATTTTGAGCTTATACTGAATTAGAAGGCACATATTTACTAAATAATTCATCAGTGAGGCAGGAAGATAACTCAGCAAGGTTCTTTCCCCCCCCTCAGGCTTTTAAATTCCAGAATATTTTGCCCCACCTATTTGGCACATCCTTTCTTCTTCTTCTTCNAAAAAAAAAAAAAACACACACACACACAAAAAGGAAATGTTGTGGCACTTTTTTTTCCTAATCCTTTAATGGGGAACCAATCCTAACCCCCTGAATCTTTTCACTCAGTTGAGCTAGTTCTGGATCAGGCCCGTACATAGGACTGCTTCTGATCCTCAGCATGTTTCAGCTGACAGCCAAGGCTGCACAAGAATGCATGAGAGAACCCTCTGTCCTTGGCATAAAATGGCCAGGCGTTAATCATTTCTCACTGACTGACTTTTTTTATGGTTTCTGACTTTCCAGATCATCTGTTTCTCTCCTCCTGGTGCTCTCAAACACACCACATTCTGGTTGCTCCGGGGACTCCGGACGCTCTCTGTAGTGTTTCATGTCCAGCAGACTCCCAGTAGCCGGCACCTCCCTGGTAAACAGGGCTCTGACAGCCTTTGACTGGCTCCAGTTTGTGCAGCTGCACTGCACTGGGAGAAGCAAAGAATATATTTCATTTAAAAGTGAAAGAAAGGCTAGCTCAGTAACGTGATCTGTTGCAAAACTGCACTCTCCTCAGAGGGCAGTCAGGTAAAATCCATTACACAAAGAATTTCAAAGATTCCTTTTTCTAAAGTTGTCAGTAACAATGCAGCCCATTGTTTACATTTTAATTAACTTCTGTTTCACTGATTTTTAAATAAGATTAATTAACCTAATGCTTTCAGCTGAATTATTGCAAGCTGAATCTATTCAAGCCTTAGTCGAGATCTTCAAAGAGTAGCACAGCTCGTTTATGTAGAGGAAGTCAAATTAGCAGTACCTTTATAGTGATTTAATGGACACTGAAGCGATGAGAAATATTTCTCGGAAAACCTTTCCTCAGCAGCCTCTGGTCTCAAAGAGGTTTTCTTCTTTACCTCTGTAGTATGTACAACTGTCACAGCTACCTAGAAAATAAGGAAAGGGAAGTTACTTGTGCTATACAGCAAAAGGTCAACATCAAAAAAATAGAAGTATCCATCTGCTTGTGCAAAAAACAAAGAGCACACCTAGCCTTGAAGTTACTTCAATGAAAATAAAAGCAGAGAAGATATGCTGAGTCCCCCTGTCCTGTGCTTACTACTGTCTCACCTGTGATTTCACTGCCTAAACCTTAATTCTCACCAAAAATCTTGTTGCTTTTATGCTATGCTTTTCAACTATGGTTTTCAATACAGTTACTAGCAAATACACAATAAAAATACATAGAACTGGGGGGATACTGTATAACTGTTTCTTTCTGAGAACAATGTTGAACACCTAAAAGGAAATATATGATTGACTCATTTATAGGGAAGATACATATATATAAAATATGTCTGCATTCATGAATCCGTGATATGCATCAGTATGGTTTCTTGACGATATACATGTAGAGCCCTAGATCTCTGGCTAGGACTACAAAGCCTATTACACAACACAGGAAACATGTGAAAAGGGAGTTTCGGGCCAAATTTGCAATGTGCCACTCCCAAACCAGTGACGTGCTGATCTGATCTTCCAACATAAGTTGTTTGCTTTAAATTATCCCTCCTGTCAGTAGCACAAAAGTGCTGTGACAGCAGCTAGGAATTGGCAGGAAGAAAGGAAGTTCCCAGCTGTGCCATCTTTTTTCTAGCCACAGATCCTACATGTACTTTACCTTTTTGCCTGCCTTCTTCACTATCTTCTCATGATCCTCAGGCCCTTCCTGTCTTTTCAACTTTTATTCTTATTTTTGGCATGTATTTTTCTTAACTGAATCTTCTGACTATCTGTATAATCCATCAGAAGAACTAAATCAACCAAGGGTTGATCCACCCTTGCCCCATTGCCCGGAGAGCTCCCTGAGGAAAACCCATCCCTTTCTAACCAGATTTCTTGCCCAGCCTGGCAGGCTCTTGACAGTCTTCATACACTCATGGGCAAATCTGAAGAATAGTTTGGCATCTGTTCCCACATAGCAGTGATGAGTTCACACAGGTAAACTACTTGTTACAGGTACTGGCTAGACTGAACATTGAGGACAGTAGAGATTCTTTCCAGCTCTGATGAAGGTTGAGGTCCTATGTCCATTCTACCCAGGAAATGACCTGCTGAAATGTATTAATCTCAGGAAAACTGTTTTTTTCATCACTCCCTTTGAAGA
Source organism: Anseranas semipalmata (assembly GCA_013399115.1). Lineage (NCBI taxonomy): Eukaryota > Metazoa > Chordata > Aves > Anseriformes > Anseranatidae > Anseranas > Anseranas semipalmata. The sequence goes on from VXAA01003099.1 coordinate 273,138, forward strand.
TAAGGCAGTCAGTCACCAGGCTTTACAAACTGGGAGAACACCATAATCATCTGGTAACCTCAAACAGTAATGCCTTGTCCCCTTGCACTCTTTTCTTGCACAAACCAAAAGCATCCATGCAGTTCACTGATGCATTTTCACAAATAAGTAACAAAAGCTAGGTAGGATTGCCTGTGGTACCAAAACCATCCTGAATCTGTCAGTAGTATGAGGAGTGAAGGAAACCTTTTATTTGTCATCATATTACAAAACCATTCCAATGAACTGACTAGTCCCATGGGCACATTACTAACTTCAGTCCTTGATACTCCTCGGTATGATTTGCTGAGGAGGTTAGGTGAATTGGAAAGGACTTCCCTAATAATAATAATAATAATAATAATAATAATAATAATAATAAAGTCTAAGCAGTCTCAGACCATTTCATCCAACAAACTACTCTGGAGCTTAACACCTTATAACTTTATCACTGAAGGTCAAAAAGTCTTAGAAAATACTGAACTATACCAAGCAGAATAACCCGCTTTTGTTGCTGAATAAACAGGAAAGCCCATGTTTCCTTACTAGTTACAGATATTATGGTTACAAAATACATCGGTGGTCATCTAGTATGCTTTTTACTTTTACAGATGTCTTCCCATTTTTATGACTAGCTTCACTTCTAATAGCTGTATTGGAGTTAGACTCCATTGCTTGAAAGAGGTCATTCCATGAGTACCAGAGTGGATGAAACAGGTTTCCTGTGATTCTGAGCCTCCTGGCTGTCTGATTGAGTTAGGTGTTTAATACATTTGAACTCTGATTAGAGATTATGTCTTAAGAATGTACTCTATTTAAAGCAATAATCACAGTTTGAATCAAGTGTTAGAAACTGACATTAAATACACTCAGTCTAGGCTTACCATTCACAGTTTTAGAAGTGAGAAGAATCAACCATCATGTGGATTCTTCAGGAGTAAAAAATACAGAAACACACACTGCCATGCCATGGCACATCTAGGCTCTCCTTCAGGCTACCTTCTTCTCATAACATTTGTAGAAACATCTGTTGTCTGTGAGAAGGCTGCCTACCTATCAAACGGACAGAAAATTAACCAATAGGGTAGGGGACTCCCAGCAAAAAGACAAATAAAATTAGCCTCATCGTGTAAATATAATTGCTACATCAAATCATGCTTAGATATATCCAAGCTTGATTTAACAAAATATTTCTTGTACTGGAGAATTCATCACAATGCCTGCTAAAATTCTCTGATGGTTAATTTCTCTCACTGCTAAAGACATGAACCTAAAGCCTAAACTGAATTTGTTTTGCTTTGCTTTTTACCATGTGATTCATACTATATGAATATTTCTCTGAAGGCTTCATTTCTTATCATCAGATCTGTTTTTTCACAATGTAGGTATGTAAAAAGACTGTGAGCAAGCCATCATGACACGTTATATCCAGTAAGTTGAATAGGTGGCACTTCTTGAATTGTTCTGTTATCCTCTAATCTTCCTTGTGGCTCTTGTGGCTCCAATTTTTCAACAAGCTTCTTGAAGACTAGACGCCAGAACTGAGCTCTGCATCACAACATCCATCACATCAGAGTCAGCTAAAGAAACAAAAAAGTTCTCCTCTTCTCCTGACTCTTTCTTTTCTGATGACGCACACATTAGCACATAGCTGTTGTGGCCATGATTTCCCTTTATTTAGATGACAATGACCTCCAAGTCTTTTAGATTCCCTTCTTTACAAAATATAGTTATTTTTCCTCTCTAAGGACAGTCATTCTTACGTTCTTAGATATATAACATTACAGCTGGTCACATTGAAGGTCATATTATTTGTTTGTGCTTGATTTACTAAGTAATACAGATAGGGCTGTATCAGGGAAAGATCCATCTCACCTACCTTCAACCACTGCACAGTCTGGCCTCTAGGTTAAGCTAGCCACATAGACTCCTTTTAGAGCCTTTGGAAAGTCATGGGTACTTCCAGAGGACACTTCCTCACATCTGTTTTAGATAATGGCATGGGATGGATTGTCCTCTGGAGGTGCCAGTAACTCTCCATCGACTCTACAGGACCAGACAACCAGAATAGATTACACACCTGATTTTATGGCTGCTAATCATGGGATATAAGACAAACCCATTGATATCTCAGTGTCATTATTTATCTCTACCCTGATTTTTATGCATTTTCTGCCTTCTTTTTAAAAGAGTGGTTGTAGACCTTTATTCAAGCTCGAAGTTTTGACACAAAAGAAGGACAAAGACTTGTCTCTACAGGGCTCTGTAGAGATAAACACATACATTAATAATGATTTGCCTGCTTCCAATTACATTTTTAAACCTACCCATTAACTGAATGTATTGTTTTATATTTTTCTAATTTTATTCATCAAAATGCTATGTGACATCAAATCAAATTCCTTTGAGAATATAAATATCTTATGATAGCACTGATATTTGATCTGTTATCCATAAACTCATTGTGATTAACACTAATTACATTACCCTCCTTCACTTTTGGAGTCCCATTCTACTTATTTTGGGGGTCAGTGTCAGGCCACTACACATAGAAATACCCAATACAACAATAACTTTCCTCCATCCCTCTGAAACTTCCCTGTCATTGCAAGGCTCATGAAAATTCAGTGGCAACAGTTCAGAGAGCTCTCTTTAAACAGGCAGATGTTTCAAAATGACTAATTTCAGTTTCTGTAGTTTAGCACCTTCTTCGGTCATTAAAGCAAAAATCTAAATATGACATCAATCTGTCTCTTGTTTTATTCAATATGAAATAGAAACATTTAATTTTCTCAAACCCTTCCTTTTTAGTTTACATCCTTTCCCATTCTTCATTGTTAATGTTCCTATTATAATTAATCAGATCACTATCTATGTCAGACAAGCACCTTAAAAAATGCAACAATCCATCCAATATTCAGGAACCCAATGTAACGCAGAAAACCTTTCCAGCTGTCCCAATCTTGATCCACAGCCATCCATAGCCTTTGGCTCCCAGATACTGTATCAAAGTTCTGCAGCTTGTGTTATCTGCTACTGTGTTGGATATTTTGCTAAAAAGATCCAGAATGGTGCGTGGTTCCTTCATTCCTGGAAAAAAAAAAGGGGGGNGGGGATTTTTTTTTACTATGTCCCAAATCTAACAGTTTTTTTATTTCCAAAAAATATCATTTTTGTGCTTAGTTATAGTAAGATGGCAATGATCTCATAGAATTGCATCCTAAATTTTTGAGGTTCAGAAAACCGCATTCCTATTTTGATGTCTGTTGAGGTTTCTGAACCCAAATAAGACCCCGAATAGTTTCAGTTCCAAACAAGACAGTATTATGAAGTTCCTAAATCTTAGGCTTGAACGGGATGAATTGGGAAATTTGAGGAACTTGGATGCTAAGAGCAGAGCAAGAAAACTATTTGCCTAGAAGAATTAGGTATTCAAGGAGTATAGGGAATCTGGAGCTGTATGATATAAATTATGAGAAAAGACAGAGAAATAGAATATTCCTTTTAAATATTTTAAGCTATGATCATTTTAACTGGCTGCTCGTGGCTTGGACTGGCGTACCCTTCGTTGGGTTAGAAACTGGCTGGGTGGCCGGGCCCAAAGAGTCGTGGTGAATGGAGTCAAGTCCAGTTGGAGGCCAGTCACTAGTGGTGTCCCCCAGGGCTCAGTACTGGGGCCGGTCCTCTTTAATATCTTTATAGATGATCTGGACGAGGGGATCGAGTGCACCCTCAGTAAGTTTGCAGACGACACCAAGTTAGGTGCGTGTGTCGATCTGCTCGAGGGTAGGAAGGCTCTGCAGGAGGATCTGGATAGGCTGGACCGATGGGCTGAGGCCAACTGTATGAAGTTTAACAAGGCCAAGTGCCGGGTCCTGCACCTGGGGCACAACAACCCCAGGCAGAGCTACAGGCTGGGGGATGAGTGGCTGGAAAGCTGCCTGGCAGAGAAAGACCTGGGTGTGCTGGTTGACAGTCGGCTGAATATGAGCCAGCAGTGTGCTCAGGTGGCCAAGAAGGCCAACGGCATCCTGGCTTGTATCAGGAACAGTGTGGCCAGCAGGACTAGGGAGGTGATTGTCCCCCTGTACTCGGCTCTGGTGAGGCCGCACCTCGAGTACTGTGTTCAGTTTTGGGCCCCTCACTACAAGAAGGACATGGAGGTGCTCGAGAGAGTCCAGAGAAGGGCAACGAAGCTGGTGAGGGGTCTGGAGAACAAGTCTTACGAGGTACGGCTGAGGGAGCTGGGGTTGTTCAGCCTGGAGAAGAGGAGGCTCAGGGGTGACCTTATTGCTCTCTACAGGTACCTTAAAGGAGGCTGTAGTGAGGTAGGGATTGGTCTCTTCTCCCACGTGCCTGGTGACAGGACGAGGGGGAATGGGCTAAAGTTGCGTCAGGGGAGGTTTAGGTTGAATATTAGGAAAAACTTCTTTACAGAAAGGGTAGTTAGGCATTGGAATGGGCTGCCCAGGGAAGTGGTTGAGTCACCATCCCTGGAGGTCTTTAAAAGACGTTTAGATGTTGAGCTTAGAGATATGGTTTAGTGTGGGCCTTGTTAGAGTTAGGTCAGAGGTTGGACTAGGTGATCTTGGAGGTCTCTTCCAACCTGAACGATTCTGTGATTCTGTGATTCTGTGATTTTTTAATAGAAACAAATCACTCTCTGATTTTCTGTGAAATCCTCTAGCACTGAGCTCAGAACCTAGCACCAGGAAAAATGGTAAAGTGGCCAGGTTTCCCAGAAGAAAAGACTCAAATGAAGCAGAATTGGAAGTCTTACTGTACTTAAAGTAGTTTCTACACTGAGTATTTCCTAGATCCAATTTTCTGGAGTAATAAAGTTATCTAAAATTATATCCCGTAAAAGGGGATTAAAGGTTAGCTAAAATATATATTTGCTGTGCAACAAGACAAATATTTCTCTAAGCTTGGCAATAAAGCTAAAGCTTGCACTACATTATGAAGCTGTGCTCTCTCCAATGTCTTATCTGAACTATGAAATGTAAGTGTGGTCTGTAAATCAGCATTGTAATAATCTACCCTAGGCCACTTATCATTGTCCACCTGAGCATAGCACCACTGCCCCAGCTTTCGAGCCTGTGGGCCTCAAAACACTTTACATACTGCAGCAAAGCAAGTCCACGTGCCTCTTTGTGAGGTAGGTAAGCCACTGTTAGTACTTCAACATCTATGTAGTTATGAAAACATGGAAGTACTACAAATTCTGAAATCAAAATGGTCTGGCCTGAAACTGTCCTGAAAAGGAAAGCTTTTAGCAGCAAAGAAATTTTGAGAATCTTTGTTCAAGCTTACCCCTTTTTATTTATTTATTGTGGCTTGACCACTAAACTAAAACTAAAACTAAAAATAAAAATAAAAGAATAAAACCTATTCACCCAGCTCAATGTCTAAGCCTGAGATAGATAGGAAGAGCCCCCAGCATGCCCCAAGCCCTTCTTTCCTAGATCTTTCAGATTTTTATCTGAAGCAGTAAAAGAAGAAAAGCAGCTACCAGGAAAAAAACAAAGTAATGGACTGCTGGGCCAGAGGAATTGCAAGTGGATTGCCTGACTGAATGACGGATTGCAGGTGAAATAAAATCTACAAATATTTGAAGTGAATGATGTCAAATAAGAGATCATTTAAGACAGCACCATCTACTGTGAGAAAAAAAAAAAAAAAAGATGTAGTAAGATGCACGACAGCTCAAAACATTAATTCCATGGAATGAGACAAGGATAAGTAACACTTATTTTTACCCTGGTTTTGGTGAACTATAGTGCAGTTAGTTATTTTCTGATGAATTACTGGCATGGAAAATTCAAAGGTCTTCAGCCACCAGCTTACAGATTTCCAAGAACAGCCTTTCATCATGAGGGGTAGTAGACTTAACTTCTAACTAATTTTAAGAAAACACTTGATAAGTTTATGAACAGAATCATATGACATGGTTGTGAACCACATACCATACCTGTTTACCATGTACATAACCCAATATAGTTTGAAAGTCTTTAGGAGTTCCACTTCTCATTGACAAGAGCTAACTGTCTCCTCTCTGCCTTAGCAGATATTTATATAATATTTTTTTACTGAGCACCTAAGTGTTGAGTGAAATTAGGAAAATAAAATTATAAAGGGATGAGTCTTGCCTGCCATCATTTCTTTAGTTACAGGTAGGTGTCGGTGAGCACACCCACTATTTTTTGTTTGCCTGTTTCTGTATAGATACTAATGTTATATCTTTACTGAGATAAGAATATCCCCAGTGAGAAAATCAATAGGACTTCACTATTAATTTAAGTGGGATCAGAATTTTCCTCACTCTGTTTTCAGTCCAGTTTCTATTCCATCTGACCACAGCAAAGAGTTCAATAACCATGGCCAAAATTCTGAGAAATCTGTCCTTTGGCAGGTGAGAACCTACCTGCAGGTCTGTCCAGCTTCAGGATGCACTGTGTGAGCCGGTGAGCCCACGGGAGATCTCTGATGCACGCAGATGTGTGATGGGACTGCAGGGGAGAAAACAGCTTTGAACCCTGTTCTGTGAAGGAGGGTCAGTGGCATGCCCAAAGGCATTTATTGATTAATTCCTTCAGGAAGAAGGACCACCATGACAGGAAAAACAATGATTTCTGTATTGGAACTGACTTACAACCCTGCTGGTTCAGCGTCATGTCTCCAACTGTGAGCAGCACTCTGACGGAAGAACAGGAGAAGTGCTCCTGTAAGCAACAAGGATAGAATGCCTCCCATGAATGTCCTGTTCTAATTTCAAAGACCTGCCACTACTCTGACACGTAAGGTTGATATTCTTTACAAAGTGTTGTTGTATCAACTAATTTTCCGATATACAGTCTTTATAATCCAGGACACCTTCTCTTCCTGCCAGTGCAGTAGGTCCTACAGACCCAATTGTCTGCAAAAATGCATTCACTTTTAGAGTTTTAATTTGCCCCCAGCAGCTTCACTGCACATTCCCTTGCTCAGGTGCTGTAAGCTGGAGAAAACAGAAGCTGTAAATCTGCTTTCTCTGTATGACTCACACAACTGGATTTTATTCTCTTGGTTATATCATTACTGGGGTACCCATTCCAGAGATCCACTTAGGAAAAGTTTCATCACACAAAACAGTTCCACTGGCAGTAGCTTCCCTGGAGGAAGGCACTAATTAGGAGTATGAGGACAAGACATGGAAGTTAACTTTTAAACTATCCACAGATTTATCCAGGATAGGACCATGGTAGCCATGTAGTGTTAATTTCTGTATAACAACAATCCTTTCAATATATCCAGTAACTCCTACCTAAGGCCTGCAGTTTCTAGCTATGAAACTACAGGAAGTTTAGGTCTAGACTGATACTCAGTCCTGGCATTTGGTGATGTTTTGCCACAACTCAAGACATCTCATAACTTCAGTCATGAGAAGGAAAGTTACATAATTGCAGAAATGTAAACATGGAAAACAAGTTAGTATTTCTAATTCAAGTCTTTTATACCAGCTCTCTTGAAATATTGTTGATTAAAGCAGTAAACTCAGCTGAACCAAAATAATAACAGATGTACTGTAAGTGTTCCCAGACCTAAACACCTTGGAAGGTTTGAGGTCACATTTATTAAAATTGATCCATATCTTTAGCAGTTATGACACATATTCCTAGCTTTGGCAGTAAGTAAGTAAGTCCTTTGAAACATTCTGAAGCAGGCAAACAATTATCTGCCATACAGGGCTATTTTGACCTTATATTTTGCACAAGTTGCTCTATCTTAGTTAAAGTCATGAGGATTTTTCAAGTGATACTTCATGAAAATGACATTTTAAAGCAACAACCTGTCTGCCTGGACATATGTGTGCATAAAATGGAAGACAGCACTTACATATTCAAAACTCAAGTAAAATGATACAATTGGAAGTAAACTGACTATAAAAGTATTCTCTAGTAACTAAATTGGAATATATTTTCAACAGAGATATAGTTCCTTACTTCTTCATCTTTCTCCTGTTTGTTACTAAATCACTAAATGAAGTAAACAATCTTTTCTAATTCAATATTTTGTTGAATTCAGCATAGAAAGGCATAGCCACTATTACAATATGACATGGTGAACATGATGAAAGCCATCTGCTTCTAAAGGGTATGGTTCAGAATTTCACTCACAATGTTATGCAGTGGTTCCAATTATAAATGCTGACATTCATGTTCCAGTGGCAAGCAGAGCATGAAAAGTCAGACTCACCAGATCTGTTCAGGAACAGGTTCATCATAACTTCCCAGGTATTTGCAGACAACTCCAAAATCCCATCTGGCTGCATCCTAGGCCACCTAGGACATTTCCACACGACCAGATGGCATGTGTGTGTCCTAAGGCATTGACTTTTACTGTCTTTATCTTTCTTCTAGCCTACATGAAGTTCTAGATAAAAAATCTTTGTTGAGGGAAAATCCTAAGGATCAAAATAAAATAATACAGCTGGAATAAGTAAGTATATTATCTCCAGTAAGATAATGATAACAGTAAAGCAATATAGCATTTAATATATGCATATAAAGTAAAAAGTTTTAATCATGAAAAAAATACTGGAAACTACAATATGTGGTGCTACAAGGCTGGAAAACTAGCAGGATCTACTTACAGTTATTTGGTGTTCAGCTCAGTAAGACAGTTCTTATGTTCTTGTATACAATATCTTCAAAAATAAGGATTATACACCTAAAATGTGTACTTTCTAAGGCTATGTAAATATATCCTTTTTACCCCTTATTTTCCATCTTCCTTAATATTCCTGTTTTCTTGCTCCACTTGTTCTTTCTTCTTGGCTTCCATTAGGCTGAGTTTCTTGTATCAAGAATCTTCTTCTTTTGAGTTATAGAATGAATAAGACAAATAATTTTGTGATCTTGACTTCCAACAGTAGATTCTATCACACCATAAACTCTTCTGGTCAGTAACACTTTAGCATCCCTCATCCTTCTCGCTTGCAGGTCACATGATTAGGTGTTCTGTGGGAAGCACAAAGGGTAAAGAAAAGCCACTCTTCCTCCCAGTGCTCTCTGTACAGGGTTAGGACAGAGATTAGCATGCAACCCAGCTCTCTCTCTAAATGTTCTTTATAGCAACTCTGTGGATTAAATAGCTATGTATTATTTTACACCGGTCTTGGGACTAGTGCTGTTTAATATATTTATCAATGACATAGGTGATGGGATCAAGTGCACCCTCAGCAAGTTTGCAGATGACACCAAGCTGAGTGGTGCAGTTGATACAACAGAAGGAAGGGATGCCATCCAAAGGGACCTGCACAGGCTTGAGAGGTGGGCCTGTGCGAACCTCATGAGGTTCAACAGGGCCAAGTGCAAGGTGCTGTACCTGGGTTGGGGCAATCCCAGACACGAGTGCAGACTGTGGGAATTCACTGTGAGGAGCTTGCGGAGAGGGACTTGGGGGTTTTGGTGGACGAAGAGCTCAGCATGAGCCACCAGTGCGCACTTGCAGCCCGGGGGGCCAACTGCATCCTGAGCTGCATCAACAGAGGCATGGCCAGCAGGTCGAGGGAGGTGATTGTCCCCCTCTGCTCTGCCCTTATGAGGCCCCACTTGGAGTACTGCATCCAGGTCTGGGGCCCCCAGCACAGGGAGGATGTGGACCTGTTGAAGCAGGTCCAGAGGAGGGCCACAAGGATGATCAGAGGGCTGGAGCACCTCTCCTATGAAGACAGGCTGAGAGAGCTGGGGATGTTCAGCCTGAAGAAGAGAAGGCTGCGGGGAGACCTCATTACAACCTTTCAGTACTTAAAGGGGGCTTATAAAAAAGATGGAGGGCAACTTTTTACTCAGGCAGACAATGGCAGGACAAGGGGGAATGGTTTTAGACTAAAGAAGGGAGATTTAGATTAGATGTTACAAAGAAATTCTTCACTCAGAGGGTGGTGAGGCACTGGAACAGGTTGCCCAGAGAAGCTGTGGATGCCCCATCCCTGGACGTGTTCAAAGCCAGGCTGGATGTGGCTTTGAGCAGCCTGATCTAGAGGGTGGCATCCCTGCCCATGGCAAGGGGGTTGGAACATGGTCTTTAAGGTCCTTTCCAACCGAAGCCATTCTATGATTCTATGATCCAAAAGTTTCTAGTGAAAGGTTTCTAGCTTTGTTTCAAAGCTGAAGGTTGCTGGTGGAGTGAACCCAAGTATCATTCTAAGGCTTGCTTTTGATATGTGTGGAGGATCAGTAATAGTGAACAGTAACATATCAAGATATACAAAAAAGTGGAATCCTAATTCACGTGTAAATTTAGGCAGTTACGTAGACAGGATCTCCCTTTAGAAGCATTCACTTCATTTACCTCTCTCAATCAGCTGAGGAAGGAAAATTGTCCTCTTATCTGGGCAAAACTGTCTCACTAAGGACCAATAATTCAGCCTCAAGTTAAGCACCTTACTTATGGAGACTGGACCACATCCAAAATCACTTCTGTTAGTCAGGAACAGACAGCTCTAAATCAGATGAAAGTATCACTGATAAATGCAAAGTAAAGCACATCAGAGGATAAAAGAGATATTACTCTTACAAAGCATTAGAATCTATATAATGGCTCAGTTCTTCAGGGAAATGTAGGTACCACTGCAAAGAGCACACTAACAGCATGTTTGTGGTCCCCAAAAAAACTAACACCCTTTGTATGATGTAGAAACTTAGAGGAGAGGATGGAAACAGCATGGAAAACATAACGCCTTTAAAAATAAAAATGATAGAGCATACTTCAGATACTTCTTGCAGCACCAGACGTTGTGTCCCATAAAACAATAAGACAGACTTGGTGAGAGTTCACAGAAAAATGACAGAAATGGAAATGTGGTCATATGAAGAGAAATTGGAAAGACAGAGGTTTTTCCCCTTATAAAAGGATGAGTGAGAGGCAAAATGAAAACATTTTACAAATTAATGTTATCGTATAAAGCAGCACTGCGGAAGCAGAACAGGGGCTTCCACCCTGCCTCTGGAAGGAAGAACAACAAGGCATTCACTGAAATTAAAAGGTGGGCAAGTCAAAACTGATAAAAGGAAATACCTTTTTATATTACATGTAATTAAATTGTGGAACACATTGCCAAAGGAAGTTGTTGAGACCAAAAACTTAACCAGATTCATAAAGAGATTGGATATTATATCAATATCATGGATATCCAGAGTTATCATAATTAAAGAAAATAAAACTTTTGGAAAAGATATTAAACCTAGTGCTTCAGGGCTTAAGCTAATCTCCGACAATTAGTGAGCTGGATCAGGAGACCTTTGTGGAGACAGATTATTCTGCCTCTGCCTCCTGCAGGGTTCTTCTGTCGTTCTTTGCAGCATCTGCTACTGGTTATTTCAGACAGAATAACAGACAAAATGGCTCTCTAGTCTGAGTTAGTCAAGGATTCCTCTATACTTACACTCTTCTGCAAGGAAGCTCTACCGAGATGTGGTTCTGTATATATGCCTTGAACTCTCGTGTGAAAGCACAGGATAAGGCCACAATTAGGTCTTTAGTCACACGTGAAGGATAGTAAACACATGATTACGTGCTTGCAGGGCTTGATTGCTTTCCAGATTCTGGTTTGAGGTTTGCCCAGAACTTCAGAATTTGTTCTTCTGCATGAAGATATGAAACAGTTTTGACAGGTGTGTAAAGGAGTTATATTTAACAGCAAGGCAATCTAGATTATTTATCAACATTTCTGGCCTCAAAATAACAAAACCTGTAAATAGAATGACTGAATACACAGGGAATTGTAGGAAACATGTTTTAAAGGAGGTATTGAAAAGATGCCTCTTTTCCTTATTTCCTTTCCCTTTGGTCTAGTTCTACTGAATCTGAATACAAAGTGTGGTCCCCATCCTGTCATGGGAGTCTTAGAGCATAGGCACTCATATAGACCAGCCATGGAGGAAGCAAGTCATTGACTTCCTTCTTCAGACAGACATCTTATCCAGCATGTGCAGGTTAAACTTAAAAATCATCAGCAGTGAACTCCTCTAATCTAGGGTTGGCAACAGGGAGATGCCATTATCAATGTTTGTGAGGACATCCTACAGTGGACTGTCAATCAATAGGAAAACACATCTTTTGTGCTATTTGCATGGCACAAAATGGGAGGGGTGGGGGGGTGACCCATGGGGAGGCTTTTGGAATTAATCCAGACATAGTTTTTACCTCTTTCTGAACAATAATTGACCTAGTTTTACTCCAAACAATAGCTGACCATTACAAACATAGGAAGAGGCTTTTAAAAGCTGCCTTTTCATCTCACCCACCCACCAAAGCACTTTCTTTGGGGAATTAAATTGCTTCAGTATTCACACTAGCTTTAGTTTCGGAAATCTGATCCTGCATTTTTTTCCCATGAAGAATAATTCCTTGATCTATTATCTCTGGCAGTTTTCCTAATCTTTACAAGCATTCATTATCTATTTTTTGGTTGTTTTTAAGCTACATTTGGAGATATTATTGGCAAGTACTTGCAAATATACAGTAGCCTAGGTAACCCCTTCTTTTGTGTTTATCTTCACCCACATGGTTATACTAAGCCACTTCTATCAGTCTGGGTGGAATTTAATAAAGTTCATAACTAGATCTTTACTGTATTTGACCATCCTTGAAACTGATTCCTTTAAAAAGCAGTAACTGCAGATATAATTTGGAAACATTACAGATAAAGACTTTTACCATTTTAGTAGTTATTTTTGCCCTTGTCTGGGTGAATATGAAGGTATAATTCTTCTGCCAGCTCAGGCTTTATCCTCAAGTGCAAATTTTTTCATTATTTAATTTTAAATGCATCTCCACAAAGACAGCTAGTTGAAAATTTCTGCTGTCTCTTCATTGGTCTCATTGTAAAATATGCATTCTTTCAAAAAAAAAAAATGGATCAAAAAAGACAGGTTTTCTATGGTAGTGCTGAAACTGAAATACATTGCAAATTCTTATTTGCTTAGTTTTAACTTCTAATGTCTTCTTTAAGTTCATGTAATCTACAAGAATTTGTGTTTCTGTTCTTTACTCCTGGATCTTCATATTTTTCCTTTTTTTTCTCAGCTTTTCTTAACCCCCTCCACCCTTACATATCCCACTGGAACATGGAGAGATGAGACAAACAGCACGTGAAAATGAGGGAAGAGAACAATTTCTGCACCTATTTATGCCTCCCAAATGAAGAAATTGAAAATAATATGAGAAAGAATACCATGTTTGAGGTGACAAATAACAGCAGCAGTAATAGCAATGCACTTCTGCAGCTGAATAAATATATGAATATAGATTTGTGCAAGTACATTTAATTTATGAATATACACAGATTTATACAAACTCCCCTGCAAGCTCCCAGCCTGTCTGATCTGACCCAAGTATTACTGTCAAATGATGCAAAATTTTAGCCTGGAGTGAATTTTTATAGGTGACTCATAACCCACTGAATATAGGGGTATTTTTAATGGGAATGCTGACACAATCTCATATATTCTAGCTCAGTTAGTGCTACTCAGCTTCTTGTATATAAAACTAATTTAAATGCGTTGATGACAAGAGCTTGTTTTTTTCACAAGCCCTATAAAGTTTGGTTCAAACAAATACCTGTTATCAGACTATTCAAGAAAAGGAATGTGGGAGGGGGTGTAGTTTTAATGTTTTCCTTAGTTTTGAAGTGGTTGAATGGTTCATCAACCCACTGAGTAGTTTCCTCAGTCGTTTTCTTTTTAATTAATAGAGTTGTGAACAACCACAACTGCTTTGTGGGACATCAGAAACACTAAACAGATGACTAACTTGTAGTGAGCAATCTACTCGATACAGCCTGTCTTAATTTGAGCCATACATGGTGAAAAATAAAAGCGTGGTAAGTATGCAGCTTATTGTATAGTTTTGTGTCTGCTTTAAGTTAAAGCAAGTCCCTGGTGAGCAGAAAGTAACATTCATAAAACTGAAAGAAACATTTTGGATTTATCACCACCTGTTAACATGATTTTGAGCCAAGGTGGGGACGTGCATTTTCAGCCAGGTTAGTGTCACAGTGTTGGTGCTGGTGGCAATTGTGACTGCAGGAAGGAATGGCCATCACAAGTGACCGCTCCCTGGACTAAAACATTTTGTGATGGTGTTAACGCCTGATGGCAGGAAAGATAGCATGTGTTATTGCTGTGCTTCTTCTGTCCTGTTTCTGGATACGAATCATCTACTGGGGGTTCATTAGAAACTAGCCTCAAGGCAAGTCCGCTCTGTAAACTACAGCTGTCTAATTGGTTTTGCTTGTGTGCACTGTCTTTGCTTTTATAATGGGGAAAAGCAACACAGCCTTTCTAATTAGATTGTTAAACATAATAGCAGAATGGCACAGCAGTAAAGAATTTGCTCTACTCTTTGTAATTCCAGAATAAGGCACAGCAAAGATCCAGGATTTTTCCAGCCCATTTCCCCCATCATCATATCCAATGGTAATGAGATTGGGTGGTTTTTTTTTTTTCCTTAAATTAACGCAAAAGATTGTTGGCCTTGATGAAATCCAAAATAAATGTCAAAACAGAATTCCAGGAGCAAACACATATCTCCCTTTATTCTGTTGGCTTTGCTTTCATTTGCTTCAATGCTGAGGCTATGCACTAATTGGTGCCTTTGTTGGCAGTGAGCACAGGAAAAACAACTATGTGGGGTTGGAAGATGAACTCCCTTCTCTGCCTAGAGGTGGTCCCCCTCAACCAGGGCTGAAATGCACTGGTACTGTGCGGAAAGCTCCAAAATCACCATTTGCTGTACCTGTTTTGTGTATTAAGAAAGGAATTTTGCCTTTCAGTTCAGCACCTTTTGTAGGCTCTAAATTGATTCAGAAGGAAAAAAAAAAAAAAAAAAGAAAAAAAAAAAGAAAACTTCATGAAGCCAGTTTTCTTCCCAGTGCCTTAGATTCAAAGTTCTTACTTCTTTTATAGGCCCTTGCTGTTTTTCACATAATGCTTTCTCCATCAGTGTGCTGAGTGTATGTTGAAGGATGCAGAGAGGCCTCTGTTTCCATTTGCCTTCTACAGAGTAATTCAACGCAAAGCCTCACAGATATGATGTGGATACTTGGGAGGATTCTTAATACAGTTGCCACTTTTCCCTTTTCTAACAGTCATGTTCTCTTATCCCTTCAAGAGTCTATCCTGGTACATAGAGATGCAGAGTCTCCTCAGCATAAATGGAGAAACCTATGAAACATGAGTTTATATCATACATCTCTTATAACTTCTAAGAAACTGTAATGTTAGGTAATAACTGTAAAAAGCAAATTCTGAAAAAAAAACAACAACAACAACAACAACAACAACAACAACTTTGGATTATAACAGTAGATGATCCAAAAAGCAAGTTCTTTTCTGTAAAAGAATATCTCTGAATATGGCTATGACACCTAGATACTTTTAAGAAACTTACATTCAATGACTGTCTTTCCATTACCTCATGCAATTATTATATAAACATCATTTTAATAAGTAGATTCAGGTCTATCACAATTGTATTCACCATACTACATCTCACCAGAATGGTAAAACCTGATACCAAAAATTAAATTTTTGAGATCTTCATTCAAGACCTTCACCATAACATGGGTTTGAAGAGACCTTAGGAGGTCATTTGATGGCTTGTTGTTACATGAGGTTGCTCAAGGCTTTTTCATGTCAAATTTTAAATATCTCCAAGGACTAACTCTCTGGGCAACTTATGCCAGTGTTAGACAACCCTCATTGTAAATTTTTTTTCCTGATATCCAGTAGAAATTTTCTTGTGTTACAGTTTGTGTCTATTCCTTCTCATGCTTTTTCTGTGCACCTCCAAGAAAAGATACCAATAAGATCTATCATTTCCCTTCTTTCCTTCAGACTGAGCAATTCAAGCTGTATCAGCTTCTCCTACATAAAGTACTTAGCTAATGATCTCAGTGACCCTTGGTTGACACTGGACTCATTCCGGTATGATGGAGTTATTCTTGTCTTGGGGAGCCCAAAACTGGACATAAGGCTTCACATGTAGTCTCAGAAATGACAAACAAAGAACAGTCTATTCCCCCAGTTTGGAGACTCTGCTCTCACTAATTGGAGTCATCCAGCAGGACTCCCATGTTTTCTCTGTCAAGCTGCCTCCTCCCCAGCCTGTCCTGTTGCATGGGGTTGTTCTAAACCACATTGCAAAAATGTGTATCTGCCTTTGTTGAATTTCATGAGCTTTCTGTAAATCCACTTCTACAGTATACTGCAATCTTCAGAGCGTGTTTCTTCCTTTTTCTTGCTGCTGCTTGTGAGAGAGAAACTTGCCCTCCCATACTGGTTGCCAAAGCTGCTGGGGAAAATCTATTAAAAATAAGTGAAAAGTTTTCTATTTAGAATCTGTTAGCTACTTTCAAGAAAGTTCAGTAAGACCTTTGGGCATGAAACTCTTACGTATCTGAAGTACAACCCCATCAGAATGAGTGAGGTAGGAACTGCAGTTCCTACCTAGCTAGGAAGTTCCTCCTAGCTCCGAGTGAGGAGCTGCAGTGCCTACATGCTGTACTTGGTCTGTAGGGCCTGGGAGGAATGTGCTACTAGCACTGTACTCAACAGGCAGAGAGAGGACAGGAAAATGAGCTGGCTGATCTTGAGACAGCTACAGCCTGGAACCCATATAAATGTATTAGCACAATGTGCATGAGCTGTTAAACATTGCTAGACAGGAGTAGAGAAGCTGGTGCCCATTTTCACCTGTTCAGGTAGATATTCATCAAGCGGAAGGAAAGAATGTTTGAAAACATTGGCTGTTGCTGAAGAATTCTTGTTCATTGCCAAACACTATCACAGTTTATCAGTCAGAGCTTTTTATCTGTAGAGTATAAGGCAGTCAGACTGGAATGTTTCTCATGGAAGATGAAGTTGGTTTAATAAATAAACAGATGTGCTCTGCTCATTTACACAAGAGCTCCTCACAAAATTTTAATGAAAAATAAAAAAAGAGACAGAGAGAGAGAGAAATAACAGGGAAAAAATGTTTCTGTGTATCCAGGCCTCAAACAGGAAGATAAGTAGCTAATTTGATGGACTGTTGGCCAGGACTTTCCAGCAACATGCTTTTTCATTAGAAAGGTCTGGTTCTCAAAACCCAAGAATTTTTGGCATCATATCTGTTTTAACAAAACACTTTGAGGAGAATTTCTACATTTAATGAGACAGCAGGTGAGAGATGACCTGACAATGCAGTGAGCAAATATTTTTCCATAGGTAAGAGGCCCATCCAGAAGGTACTACTCAGTCTTGACTCAGGTTCTTTCTTCCTGATCCAATGATATGAAGTGAAACAGGCCCAAAAGCAGACACAAACCCATTTGTTAGGGCACTCACCTACATTAAGTAGTCTTGATTCCTCACTGTGAATCAAGCCAGGCAAGGGCTTGGCTCTCTCCCAAACACTCTTCAGCAAATGAGTTAGCCAGAAGCCTACTGTTCTGGGTATGACTCTCACAAATTCCAGAATTTCAAAGAATGTTTCTACTTTATTCATAAATGAAATGTAACCATTGTTTTCTGGCTAGACCCATACACAGATTCTGCCAAATATATAGACAACCATAAGATTGGAATTCATCTCATTTAACCCCAAGCATGCTCTTCTAGTCCATGGAAAGAATTAGGCTTTTCTGGGGTATGATACATCAGGTCTTCCTTAGATACCTTGGGTGAGATTCATCTTACCAGATGTATTTACATCCAAGCTGGTCTCTCAAGTCTGCCTTTAGAGTCAGTGGACCAAAGAAGGCAACTCTAGAGTATGATTTGCCTGCTTCTAAGATAAATGTCTAAAATGATCTAAAAGTGTCTGTTTCTTTCCATTGACTATAAGGAGAACCCAGGAGAACAACTCAGGGTTAAATATGTTTCGCATAGATATCTGACACTGGATGTGATGAACCCTATGTTAAGAAGAAAAGTTTGGGCCCATTCAGATTTGGAGTTATGGCTTGGGTCCAGCTTTACTAAAAAGAGAGAGGAAAAAAGATTTGAGAAAATTTTGGGGTTGTTTTCTTGCAGATGCTATAGGCTTTTGTAGGCTTTGGAAGAAAACTTGTACCATTTTCTTTCTTATGTTATGTGCTGAAACACGTTTTTATGTTGTCAAAGATTAAATAATCAGTAGAACATGGTCAAGATCAAAAGGCTGTTCTATGTCATAGCTAATTAGAAAGTTACCACAAATATGACAGCTAGTGATTCCTGCTGGTCTGATACCTGCTGTAGCTAACCATTTGGATTCAGTGTGAAATGTAATACACTCATATTGTGTTTTAACTCAAGTTGTCATAAGTTGTTAATTTAAGAACTGAATCTATATTTACCAATCCTGTTCTCCCAGTTACTATTAACATAAAAATGAACAATTGGCTTCTATTCTAAGCAAGAATAGCAAGACACCTGGCTGGTGAACTCTCAGAGATCTGTTACAAAAAAAAAATGTATGCAACAAAAAGCTTTACGTTAATCCTATACAGAGCTTTACCAGAAAGTAGTCTCTGCATCTGTTTGGTTTCTTTCTTTCTTCCTTTCTTTCTTTCTTTCTTTCTTTCTTTCTTTCTTTCTTTCTTTCTTTCTTTATTTCTTTTTCTTTCTTTCTTTCTTTCTTTCTTTCTTTCTTTCTTTCTTTCTCTCTTTTTCTTTCTTTCTTTCTCTCTCTCTCTCTTTCTTTCTTTCTTTCTTTCTTTCTTTCTTTCTTTCTCTCTCTTTCTTTCTTTTTCTTTCCTTATTTCCTTATTTCCTCTCTCTATCATATTTGGCATATTTAGGACATCCATCTATGTATCGTCTAAGAACCAGTATCTTTGTTATGCAGCAAACACAGAAGATGATTGATTTAAAGAAGAACCATTTCATCTGGCATTATTCATAGATTTGAAAAGCTGTAAGCAAGAACATTCTATTACTCTGATGAAAAAAAATTAGTCATTCTGTGCCAATGACTCATGCATCAATGCTTTGATATACATAAGCTGAAATATTCACCCCCAAATTAGCCTTTGTATCTTGCTGTGATCTACCCACCTCCCATCTTACCCACAGACGCTATTTGTATGGAATACTGTTCCTACACATTTCCCTGTACATTTACTTGAATAAACACTCTATGAAATACCAGCTTAGTCTTCTAAAAGACCTATGATTTGGATATTTCAATTTCACAGAGAGAACTGCTGTAGCCTGATGACCAGAGGTGAGAAGCACTGCTAATTCCTACAGCTTTTGTTAACCAACTTCTCATGTCGGTTGTTTCGCGGTATTGCTGCCAACCACCATGGGAAACATAGGCAGATTAGAAGATTTAAACAGCAACAACCGTGAGTCCCCCTACCATGTACATTAACCTTGACATTACTTTGAACTATTCAAGATTAGGACATTACTTTTAGTCTTTCAGAGGCTATCATGTATCTCATCTTGATTTATCTCATCTTGATGGGTAAAATCAGTCTCAATCAGAGAAAGAGCAGGCTCTGATATCTGACGAAATTTGTTGTTTACAGCTCTTCCTTCCTCTTCTTTCTTCTGTTCCAAAGTTGTGAGTCTCTTCCTTTTTCCATGGTGACATGTAAAATAATCCACCTTTTTTTCTAGTGGAAGGGACTTGTACCTACCTTAAACCTCACTTTTCTTCCATGTTCCACTTAGATACTAACCCTTCTATAACTTGGTCTTGACAATGACCTCAACACCTTCCAACAGACTCAGACTCCCTTTTTACCCTTGTTCCAGCAATGATTCCAGCTAAAATTGTTTGGGAATTTTCCATTAAATATTTTTTGGCTTGAAACAGATATAGCAAATCTGAAGCTTTTCATCAGAATATTCCAGTAGTGATTACATGTAGCAGACTCAGGGCAGCATGGCACAAGGTATTTCTTTTTGTCAGCTGAACTGGGGAAAATGTCTGAGTAAGTTTGAATTTTGAAGGTCACTAGAGGCAAAATAAGGCAACTTGCTTAAATGTCTTATCTTAATCTGCAATGAAATTCAAATCACCTTACATTTGCTAATAATTTGCTATGCTGCTCAAATTTGACCATATGCCAAAGCATTTTCATGAAGAAAATCTTCTGAAGGCCAAGAACGAATTTCTGGTCAAAATAAGAGATTGAAGAAAAAGCCGCTCTCCAATTACCATAGCTTAGTGGTTAGGGCACTTGTCTACAGTACAACAGATCAAGTCCCAGGTTGACTTTCTTTCTTTTTCTCTCTTTTTCTCTCTTTTTCTCTCTTTTTCTTTTTCTTTTGCTTTTTCTTTTTCTTTTTTCATTCTCTTTCTCTGTTTTTTCTTTCTCTCTTTCTTTCTCTCTTTCTCTCTCTCTCTTTCTCTTTCCCCCTTTCTTCCTCTCTCTTTCTCTCTCTCTCTCTTTCTTTCTCCCTCTTTCTCTTTCTTTCTTTCTTTCTTTCTTTCTTTCTTTTTTCTTTCTTTAGCATGTCACTTTTCCCCACAAGTGCTTTAGCTCTCTTTCTTCAGTTCATGGCTGGCTTTTAACCGAGGCCCAAGTTGCACAGGTTAATTTACCTTGGAGTTTTGTTTGGTTGGTTGCTTGTTTGATTTTTTAAGAAATATATTACAGAGACTCCAGAGGAAGGTCTCCCAGAAACACTCCCTTTTACTCTTTCACATGTCTAGATTCAAGCCACAGTTGTAACGGTGTAATTCCACTGGAGACAATGAAAGTAAAATGAAATTAGCCCTCAGTGAAGAGAACTCAGCACTGCCAGAGGTACAGCTGTGAAGGGTATCTGAACTATGATTTGCCTTGGAAAGCAGGCTCAAAGATGCTGCCCAAATCACAGTGTAAGAAAGCTGAGCAAATGTCATAGCCCTCTGCAGAAAATGTAACCTTTCAAACTCCTGTCAATTTGAAAAGCAGTGAACTTTATTTTGAAATCATAAGAGGGTTTTATATTATTAGAGTGAGCTCAGTTCTGCCCTCTTATACACTAGAGATGTAAGGTTTCTCTGAAGGGAAAAAATAACAAGATGACATCTTTTCTAGGGTATATGCAGTGGCTTATATGTGTGAGAAAGTATGCAGAAATTCCCTCTCCAGATTTATAAGTGTAACTCAGTATTATCAACTTTATCATATAATCATAGTCTTTATTGCGTCTAGAGAAAGAAGTTATTTGTAGTTTTTAACTTTAGCATGGATGAATGATGGTCGAAACTAATGGGCTAATTTCTACTGTCAGCTCTTTTGTATTTGCTCGACTGAGGTCAGAATTGGTCCATTTGGCCCCATGGACATTTGTAGCATAAAACACAGCCCCTGGAAGCTGGTAACAGGACTGAGAGAATATCCTCAACCTACCCTGAAATTTCTACACACTCTCCTTTTGCTGCTTACACCTGATAGCAGGTAGCACAGGAAGTAGTTTACATTTTTAATGCCTGAAAGTGGATTCATTTTACCAGATTTAACCCCGCCCAGAGGCAGGTGGCCACACAAGGCCACCAGGCATCCAGGCATCCAGGCATCCAGGCTGCATCTACAATCCAGCATGCATGGTACCTCCTTGTGCCCCACCCCCGTGAGCTGTGTACCTTCGAGTTCACGTGTTCCTATCCATGGATTGCTTGCCAGGGACAGGGCAAGGGGGCTGTATGTGTACTGAAGAGAAGTCACTCTCTGCTTGTACCACATCAATAAGGTGGACTTAAAGAGGGGGGATTTAAAGGATTTTGTTTGCTGCCACACCGCCCCTGCTGGAACAGGCTGAGGAAATAGGAAACTGGTGAGGGGCACGCAAGCACAGGGGCAAGACCCCAGTACATGAAGCTGAAGATTGGGTCTTCTCCAAGGAAGGTGAGGGAAACTACACACAAAAAAAGGCTGCAGGGAATGCTCTGCAAGAGAAGTGTCAGGGCCTTGAGGTGCCAAAGGCCGTAATGGCACTGACGGCCTCCCCAGGCCCCCCCCTGCCTGCCCAGGGCCCAGAGCCCAGGACCCCATTTCAGCACCCATTTCAGGATCATTGGCTTCTGCCCCAGTGAGGCTGCAGCAGGGCCAGGCTCCAGCTCCCTGCAGCCCTGCCTTGCCCAGCCATGGGCCCCACTGAGCCAGGCCCACCCACAGGCCCATGTCCTGTCCCCATCCCCAGGGAGGTACCGATGCCTGGGGCTGGGGCTGCCCCTAGCTGCCCTGCTCCTGGCTGGGGCAGTGGCATGGGCCATGGCTGCTCAGCCCTGCCCTGCTGAGTCCCACAGCCGGACCACCAGCCCCTGTGGTGCTCTGCCGATCTCCCAGGCTTCACTTCACCTCCTGCAGAGGCCTCCATGGGGTAAAAAGACCTTTCTGAATGCTTTGCAGTGCTCTGGTACAATTTCCACTTCATAACAGAAAGCAGAAGAGGAATATTCTCTTCCACTAACCTGGCCCTGCTTCTAATTAATGTCAGCCTCACATTCCCTACTGCAAGCAAGTGACCAGGAGCCTTGGGAATAGGAAGTGTCAGGAAGGAGAGAGGCCCACTTGGTTTCTATGCCTGGCAGGCTCCTCTGTCTGCTGGTGATGGGGGAGGCCAAGGAAAGGCTAAAATGACAAAATCCTTCCCCAGGCAAGGAGAAGAGCGAGGACAGACCATCAGCCAGTGCCGTAACACATCCTCCAACCTTCTCCCCGTGGATCCATTTCAGGGCTCAGTGCAGAGCCAATGGTGCCATCCTGCACTCTGTGATTTCTCATTTCCACTGTTTTTGTAGGAAAATATACGAATACTGATGCACACAGTTCATTGTGAAGTATCACTTAGCAATCTATTCTCATATAAGTTTTCTTCCACATGTGCAAGCTGTTAAGTATGATTACCTAAGATAGCTAACTGGAGTTGTTATGTATTCCGGTCATATGCTCTTGAAGAAGCTTGTTTTCCCTAGGCCAATGACCACACATCAGAATTCACAGAATATACCACATATATTCTTGGCAAATAGGACTGTGGGGATGAAATTACAGTGCAATAATTCTCTTCTGTTTTCCCTCTTGTTTTAATGATAGCGCTAAAAAAATTACAAAGGAAATCCATCTTTAAGTAAGCATTTTAATTATGTGGTTCACAATGCTGCTTCAACACTTTATGTCACCTCTCACAATGTATTTCCCCTAGGATTTTAATTTGGTGGCCACACGCAAGTGTGCATGTGTGCACACAAGTGTGTGTGTGTGGCAGTGGGAAGCCCATGAGGATGTGCTCTAGTGCATTAGGCTGGGATTTCTCAAAAAGAAAATTTGCCAAGGTGTCTCTATATTTTGTAACTGAAATGAAGCATGATGTTCCTTGTTTTTATTTCACCAACTTTCATAATTTGCTACCATCCTTCATAATACCTGCTAATTGGGAAACAAGGTGGGTATGTGAGGGGAGAAATGTTTCTATTGCAAAATGTTTTGGAAAATATTCAAAAATTTGTACTTTTGTGGAACTTTTTTTAAACACAACAGTAATTTCCAAAAGGTGGAAGAGGAGCTGATGTAATAACCCAGCCAGTTCTGAATGTTACAAGAATACAGATTTCTAGAAACAGGTAAACAAGGTCTCATTCCACACATAGCAGAGTACCTTCAGAGCAATTGTGCTATAAGAACGTTTACGCTTTTCTACTGCTCATATTAGTAAGAAAATACGTTGATGAGAACGAAGCTGAGAAAAGGTGGTCATCAACATGAAACTAATAACCTGAATTTCTCTCTAGATGCTGCCACTTCTTTTTCAACATGTAGTTAAGTGTTTTCTGTTTTATAACAGAAAAATATTTTATCACATGAAAGCTCCAACTGATCATCACACTTTTGTATTTTTGGTTGTGTGTATGTTTACCTTAGTAAACATCTTACGCATCAGTAACAAGTGGTTTTCCTGATTCCACTAGCTCACTACTCATCTCCTAGCTTAGAATTTAGGTTTTGAACAAAAAATAAACCCACTTAAATACCAACTGTTTCTTTTTCCAGTACACAGAGGCATTTGCTCCCATATTATCTGCAGTTTCAGTAACAGCCATCAAAGCTAAACCAGACGGCCATGCAGCTTGTGCTGCTGGTCCAGGCTGCACTCCGGGTTACTGGATACAGGGACACAGTATCGCAGTCCAGCAAAACAACATCTGCTAGAGTGATTAGAATTACGTCAATGCTGGTGGTTATTTGGAGAAATGTTTTAAAACACTTTGAAGATGAAAAGTCATATGCAAATGATAACTGTATGCAAAATTCTAACAAAACACACAGATTACATCTTCATACATTTTCTCACTACTAAATACCTTATCAAAATCCCCATGACTTTGTTTAGAAATGGAAAGCTAAATTTGTCTTTTTTACAAAGACAGAGGAATATAAACTAGTAAAATTGTGAAGGCGACCATTTCAGTTTACTGAGCTTGGTTCAGATGACAGGGGGTACATTTGTACAGCTACATGCCAATGATCATGTGCTGCCACATTAGTGTCTATTTGTGCATATTTGGTTCCCACAGAATACCACAGTGTGTGTCTGGGGACTTTGAAGGCAAATAAAATGCAAGCAACTCTTCAGAGGTCACATGATATGCCTTCTGCTGTTAATGTTATGTAAATATATGGCTGGACCAGGCAAAGGATCCTGTATCTGAACTTTGTGAGTGTCCAGAATGCAGCTCACAGTCCTTGTGCCCTGGCAGACGTAAAGCATGACCACCCAGGCACTGAGGACGAAGCACGCCAAGGAGCTACAAATGCAGGCTCCAGCTGGAGAACCAGCCACACTCATCACTGGAGAAAGAACTATTCTGAGAATAATTTCATCATGGAGCCATGGAAGTCCAGAGACAGCAGTTAGTGACAGCTGCCCAAAAAGGCAGAATAACTCTCCCATCTGCCATGAAGCTCAGATGATGTGCTTCCAGCCTCCATCTCTCATGTGTGTGTGTGAATGTATGCACACAATATTGCGTTAACTTACTTAATGACTGGGGGAGATATGCCTGATATTATGTTTTATTATCTTCTTATATATTACAAAGAAAAAAAAAATCAGAGAGGGAAGAGGGAAAAAGAAGTCTGTATTGCTGAGGTCAGTGTTTGTGTGACCTTCCTAATACACAATACAGGTTCTTAATGGCAGCTCTGCATATGGTACTGTTACAGCAGAACCAATCCACTCAGCACAGTAATAGACCAGATGAAGTAAAGAGATTTGTCTAACTGCCATTTTCATTATCAGATAAGCACAGGTTACCATCAACAGAGCACAAAAGCTTAACAATTTCCTTGCATAATGCCCTACACAAACCCCCTAATCTTTCTTCACCTCTCACTTTGGCAAACATCTATTAAATTTATTCTTCCTCTTATGCAGGGCAATCTCCCTCTCAAGCTGGTAATTTAAGATTTAGGCCCTTCTGGATTTGCAGACAAATGTGCAGACAAAAAAAAAAAAGAGTCACAAACCTTCATGAAGTCTATGGCATAGTTTGGAAGAAAAACCTTAGAACTTTTTGACTTCTTATATTCTCTTCTGATTAAATCTTTCTCTCTTCCAGTCACTCACCAGGCCTTAGTACTTGTCTAGTCCCAGATTTAGTCATCTAAAATGCAAGTTTTTGTTATAAATTAATTATCTTGGATGGGGAAAGACTGGCATTTCCAGAGGATGACCTGTTCTGCCTACTGAAATAATGTCCCTCCAAGTGTAATGAACACCTGATTAAGGTGCCTTTGTCCCTCTGCTGTAAAAAAGTCTTAGAGCACTTTAACAAGTCATGCCTAACATCAGATGAGATGAATGTTACCTTCCCTAATTCATGCTCAGGTTGTAAGAAAACTTCTATACCTTGCAAGTTTACACTGGCCAAGTAATTCCTCAGACAACACTCCTTTCGCTTATTCCAAAATACACTTATGTCTTAATTATTGACTGCGTGGCACTTTATAAACATTTACAGTTGTTATGTTCTGAAGGGAACAAATAACAGTTTTCTTACTATGAATGTGGGCATGCCTACCAACTCCAATACCAGTTGTATAGAGAAAAAACTTCTTCACTTTCCCCTTCAGGATATTGATAAGAAATAAGTTACAGTTATGGAAAGAACGTTTCTCTGCTGAAAAGCAGCATTCAGAGCATAAACAATTCATCTTGCAGAGGAACTTGAGTCTAAAATATTGCTATAGGAAAAATATTTATAACAAATTTTATAATAATGGTAGCTATTTTTTTTCTAAATTTTTGTTGACATAAAAAAAAAATCTCCTTTTGATATTTTTCATATTAGAAAATATTTTGTCAGGAAAAAAAAAAAAAAGGAAAGAAAACAAAAATATTTTAAATTGCCAAACTGAAGAAGAAACTTATAGAGTTACATACAACAATCAAAAACATTTTTTTTATTTTGTTATTGAGGGAGAAGAAAATCTATCAAAATTTCTCACCAAAAAAAAAAAGTTTATTCAAGATCCCTTAAAAAGGCTTTGAAAACCGATAAATCAAGCAGATCTGTGCAGTCAGGATGATTGATGGTTTTTTGGGTTGAAATGGTTGATTTTTACTCAGTATTGCAGCATTGCCATCTGGGATTATTATTCCATAGGATCCCTGCACAGTTTTGACAAATGTAAGAGCAGATTCCCAGGCCAGAAAGCAACAACGTGCCTCAGCAGCCCATGGGGACAGCCTGAATGAACACTCTTACCTGGCAGGACATCTTTTTACATGTCCTAGTTACTACTGAGAAAGGGATAAGCAACCTTGTGCCTGTGGTAAAATGAGACTGGAGCCCAGAAATTTACAGTTACCACAGAGCAGCCAACACATAGGGTTTTTCTAAGGCGTAGTAAGAGGCATTCTTTCTTTTCAGTAGGCAAAAATGGATTTTAAATCCCCACAAAATGGAATAAATGCATATACAGCACACACATTGTTTATCATAACTCAGTGTACAGTTTGTGTCTATAACTTCATACGCAGAGCATCAGGGATGCTCGTGAGGACTGATACTAAGATCAAACTCGGTCTCCTCCGCTATCTGAGCTCAAATTACTCAGTTGATCAACTCTTGTAGCAAGCTAACTAAAGGGGTCCTCAATGCAAGTCTACCGAGGGCTATATTGTAACAAGAACGCTTTGCAGATAGTGCTGTCATTACAAATTCAAGCAGGACAGGTATAAAACCCCCACCAGGACAGTGGAAGGAACATCTTTGCTTGCCCCCTGTCAGCCATGCACTGCTTGAGAGCAGAGAGCTGTCCTTGCACCCCATGCAGGAATGTTTTCTTGCAATATTCTAGGTGGCATCCCTCCATCCAAGTCACAAAATGAGGTTTAATTTGTCCTTCTAAGGCAGTGAAGATCTGCACGCTACAGGAAGGGTCATGATATTAGCAATACTCCAATTTCAATCTGCATGAGGTCACCACTTCCAATGATCTCCTTTCTTTTTTCTTTTTTTTTAGGGGGGTGGGGCTGAAATGGAAACAGTGTGGGAAAGAGACAGGTCAAGCATACAGACCTGCAAGTGAGGGAAGACAGCACTAGTTGGGATAGCACTTGGTTCAAGAGCAAAGACACAAGTAAAACCCTTCTCTCGCCTTCATTTTTTCATGGTTTGCAGAAAGATGGTCAAGGATTTGACCATTTGACCAAGGATATGAATCATTCCTTTCCTCCACCTTAGAATTATGTTGGAAGCTGAGCAAGTGGATATGTCAGTCCTGCAGGATGAGGGTCACCTATTCCAGCTTTCAGTGAGAGCTAGTGTAGGTTTTGCTCCATACTGCAGCAGCTAGTGCTCCCTGTACTCCAGCTAGCTCATTGGAGGCAAACTGGAGGACCCCTAAATTGTCCTCTGCAAAATGCTGAATACACAATGCAGCTGCCAGCCTTGCACTCTCTGAGTTTAGAGACACCAGCCTCCTGCTTTGAGATGGATGTCCTCACTACTCCCAAAGCACTAAGCCAGTATGAAGGGTCTGGCATCTACTGATGAGAGATACCAGCAGCTGTGTTTTCTTTGATGCTGAACTGTCCCCACAATGAGGCTGCTTGATGATATGCTTTAGAACTGTGTTTTTAACTAAGTACATTCTTTTGTGAGAACAAGGCAATATTCTCAAAAAAAAAAAAAAACTCAAAAATTTGAAATTAAATTTCCCCAAAATCTTCAAATATTAGATTTGATATTTTGACAAAATCTTACAATTTTCTGAGTGCATCACTGAAAATAAGATCATCTTTACTTTGAGTTTTGAGTATAGAAAACGCAGACCAAAGTAGTAGATGATATACTCATTACATGACCTCTCTAGAAAAATGAGCTACCAGGAAGAAAAGCTACTTATGAGCCACAAAGTCCCTGCTTCAACACTCTTTGGGAGTTTAGACAGAAGAGGGCCTTCAGGGCTTGGCTTTGGAACATACATACCTCAACTAAGGAGGAAAAACAGTCAGGAAAAAACACGTGAGCTTAATGTAAATAATTATATTCAGTCTCCCATGTTTGAACATTATAGTGTGAAAGGCTTTCTTTAAGCAGAAAGTCACTACCTGCTACCTTGTGGATCCTAACCCAAGGGAATACACCCCTCCTACCTACAACTGTGTCTGCCATTAATGACTCCACATGAAGACTAAGAACTTCTTGCACTCCTGTTGCACTGCAAGGAAAATTCAGGACTTGCACACAAGAAGGGATGATTTCTGTTCCAGGACCATGATCCTTTTTCAGCTGGCTGCTGTGCTGATAGTCACATTTGCTTTGTAACTGAAGCATGCTGGAAAAGTTTCCCCAGTTTGATTATCCCTTCCAGAGCTGGTGAAAGCATGCATCTTTTTTTTATCAAGTTATCTTGTTTAATCAGGACTAAGTAAACATATTACACACTAATAATAAAATAACTGGAAATTCTCTGCTTAATCTCTCTGATTTTCTTTAAAGGGTTCAAACAAAGACCAGCATGATCTCTAATCTTATGATCAACAAAGTTACATCACCAGCAGCCTCTGTTTTATCTGTTTACAGATCGAGCTAATGTTGTTAGAGGGTGGTGACATTAACTGTTACTGCATCAGTAGATAGTGCAATTGCATTAGGCAGGCCGACACTTCTGGTTGCAATTGCTTACAGGAAACTCCAGAGATTATTTTTAATACTATGAGACATGGTTGTGGCTGGGAGGTACTAGCCTGAGTTTGGAGCAGTAGATCACAACATTGCCGCAGAAGAAGCTGTAGGAGCCTTTGATGAAGCCTCCAGCCATGCAGAAGAAGTCCCCCAGCTGCAATCCCCTATGCTAGCAGCACACACCCTTCCTCTGGGCCAGGCAACCCCAGCTAACTGATAGGGAGAGAGGATTCACAGGCAACAAGCTCAGTCTGCTCCCCACTCCTTTGGCATGTTGTCCCTCCAGGTAAAACTCGTCCCTCCACCCTCGCACTCTGCCTGGTCCCCCGGGGGAGGCTGGGTGCAGGCAGTGCAGGGAGTCAACCGTCAGCCCATGGAGAAGGCACCCCCGAGATGGGGGCTGTCTCTACAGGCAGGGTCTGCAGCAGGACTGCAGCATCGCACTCCCTGCCCCCTCCCCAGGCTGTGTCCTGGAAAGAGCTGCAGCTGATTATCATCACGCCTCCCACATAAGAGGGATGTGCTGGAAGGAACATTACTCCAAAAAGCCTCCCACAGCTCCTTGCTTGAAGTTAAAAGCCTGATCTAACCCTTAACAAACAGGAATAAAAGTGCTAAGAAAGGAATTTTAATTGGCCAACACTGTAAACGCTTTGAAGATGCTGTGTCATTATTGACTAACTTTCAGCACACCTGAGCCAGCCAGAGGGCAGCGATGTTGGTTTTGAACCTGGGATATTACTATTATTGTGCCCTGGCACCCCACTGTCAGCCTGTATCATCTCCTTTCAGTGAACAGGTCCATTGTGCCTCATGGTGTCAATAAAATCTTGCCTTGCTTCTGCACTCAGCTTACGGGGAGGGTGATGCTGGTTTCTTCTCATCTGCCTGGCACCATTCCACCCCGGCACCATTCCACCCCGGCGCATGGCTCACCCACATGCAGTTCTGAGCACCCATAGTGAGCAGCAGTGTAGCTCACCACCTCCTTATCCCACTTCTTCCCAGGAGTCACCCCCCATCCTGGGCTGAACAATGCAGTGTGAGCTGGTTTTCCTCCATACAGCTGCCAACCCAAAAAGAGCAGGCAGAGGTGAGGAAGGAGAGTTCATCTGGACTGACATGAAGTCAGAAGTCTTTGGTTTGTCATCCAAACAGGAACCTGAAAGGATACACACTGAGCCCAACAAAATGTTCCCTATGGTGCTCACATACTAGGTATTTCTCAGATAAGCTGAAGGAGTTAAATTCAAAGAGAGCTAGTGCACAGCCTTATCACAATGGCTTCCAGCAGACATGAGAACCATCTTCATATCCTCTGCTGAAGAAAATCTGAAACTCTATTTCCCGTTCTCCACCAGTGACCTAACCACAAGATTGTGGGAGCTTGTTCCCTTTTTTCTTTGGCAAAAGGTCCTTTTAATTAAAAGCAAATGGCATATGACATTTGGGCATTTGGTTCCCTTTGGCTCCCATGTGATCATACTAAAGTCTTAGGAATGCTTCTACTGTAAGGTGCAAGAGCCCAGAGAAAGAAACCTCTGATTATTTTCTTCTCCTGTAAGGATGTACAGGACTAAATCTGAAGCTTATGCACGAAAGTAAATGAAGCATTATTTATGGGAATTCTGCCAACTCTGATAACTAGAAAAGATCACTGCTTTACATTTTTGATTTGCATGCATACAGGTGACAACAGCAAGCTTTTATTACACTCATTAATGTTTTCTGAGGTGTTCCAGCCTCCGACAAGAAATTTCTTCTGTGCTTTTAAATCACTAGTTACAAATTTCTGAGAACCATTTTTACTCCCATCTTCTACCCTAGTTGTGTAACCAGTGTGAGACTGCACAGCACATGTTTTCAGGAATAACCAGTGCTAGAGGCAACTGCAGTGGGGATAAGGGACAGACATGGTAGATGGACAGACATCCCCTCTGTAGATTGGGCAAGGGTTCCAGTGCCCTCAGCCCTACCAGTAGACTGACCCTGATGGCAGCTCAGCCCCCACAATGGCAACAATGACAAAACCCTACAAAGAGAGTTCTACCGTCACAAGAAAGTCTGTTCATTTGGGCATCCACATTTCAGTGAGGGCTTTAGAAAAGCTAAGCCTATTCCTATAAAGGTCAGTATGCGGTATATGTGTTGTCTTGAAATGCTGTAATGCCTGAGTAAAAATAGACTGTTGAATGAGGGACCTTCTACAAATGAGTTTTCTAATAGCTTTGATATTGTTGTCAGCACAGATTTCATGGATGAGCTGAAACTAGCCTGAACTTGCTGTGCCACCCAAGTTCATCAAAAACTGCAGCAGGAGCTTGGATGGGGAGGGGAGAAAGGCCCTAAAGGTGATTCTCACCACCTTTAAACCTAGACCAGTTGTCCGGAACAGCCCCAGTGGTCTCTTTGTGGCTAGCCATCATCTGGAAGAAATCATCTGAACCATCACAGTTCCCAGACATGAGACCATGCAAAATAGGTGAGAGACAAGTATACAGAATCCAGTAACATCAGCCTGAGAAAGTTCAGGTTGGATGTTTCTTTCAGACAAGCACTTCATATACATCATGACCTTCAGAGACTGTAAACTCTTATCCTGTTGAGGTTATTTTAAATCAAAGGCCAGTGTGCCAGCAGCTGCACAAGTGAGGAATGCCTAAGAAAATAAATACCAGTTAGAGTGCTATTTAATGCCGTTAACTGCAGTGGGTGGAGGCTGGAGGGCAGTAGCTTTTAACAGGTTTTATTTGAAAGACTAACTCAGTGTGGTTGTCACGACAGTTGTCTTTGTGGCTGAAGTTGTATTGCTAACAGATGGAAATCTGGCAGCTTTTTCTAATTTATGCAGATGCTTTGCAGAAGGAGTTACCATCCTAAGTGATTCTAACATTAACCTTACACAAACCTTTCTCCACTGTGTTAATAAACAGAACATTTTAGGGCTGTTCTGCTGAAAACACTCACAGAAATGTTCAGCTATGCCTCCCTTTTCATCTCTTCAGTTACTCTTACAATTTAGCATGAAAATTCTTTTGCATAAAATCTCTTACTGAACTGAGAATTGGATATGTAGCAAAAGACATTCTAGTCCTCAAAATATCCTTTTTAATTATAAAATTACCTACCAGGTTGTGTCTTCATTAATGAGCTAAGCTTGTGGACTGTCTTGTTCTTGAAAACTGGCATTCAGTACAATACCTAACAAGAATGATTTAACGAGAGAAGTATCTAAATTGGCAATCGTTTAAAAGGACTGAATAATATTCTTAATAGCTGTGTAATGTTTCATCTTTTTGCTTTGATTGGCACTTTTTTAATTGTTAACACTCTTTTCAAACTGGCAACACATTGCCTCATTCTAATCTGCAGTGAGCCCAACTGTATTGCAAGCCATCGCGAGTGCTAAGCAGTCTCAGGAACAACACACCACCAACACATTCTGTAGACACTGTATGTGCTGTGGGTCTCTGTTCTTTACAGCAGATTTTAGGAAATTAAGAGACCACATAGTTTTGTTTTTCCCTTTGACAATTTTTTGAAAATGTATGTACTGTAGAACTTACTGATTAAAATTCATTTGTATAATCAGTGTCCTGATGAGCTAACATGAGTAAAGGGGATAGTTGCTATTACAGTTGTTGCTCTTGGAGATAACTAGTGGCTTTCACACACACTGTAGGTGCTTTACACACATGAGAACAAAACTCTTGAAACTCATATTCACTGTGTCCATGTATATATGTAAGATTTTGGCGTTTGCTAGCCAAAGGCACTAGTGATATAACTCTATAAGGATCACAGAAGAAAATATGTAATATAGAGACAAGTAGACCATTTGAGCATTTCAGAGAAAGAGTCAATATTAGTTTTGATTCTTTGAGCATTATCTGCATGACTCATGAGCCTTCTTTTGGGTTAGAGCAATCTAACATGAACCAAGAGAGATGCCTTCACTTAAATAACATACTCACACTAGGAACAAAATAGAGAAGTTAGTTCGTAAGCTTAGATGCCTGAATCAGGCAGGCCAGATCTTTCTCTGGAGGCTTTCAAATGCATTTTCCTCTGGTTATTGTCTTTACAGGAAACAAAGAAACTTTATTTTGGTGACCTTTTCCATCACTAGCTTAAAAGCTAGGCACAAGTCAGTTTGGTCAAGAAGATGACTCTCCTTTATTCCCATGTTTAACAGGAGCCTGACTGATCTGCCACCCAGAATTGTCTTCCTTTTCAGGGTGCACTCTTGAGTGGTAGCAGCTTCAACTGTGTAATAGTCTTCTCAACAGCCCCAAGGTACAGAGACACCATGGATAGAAAAGAGAAGTGAGTGATGGTTGCGGTATTGGTAGTAAATTTGCAGGCATGTGATTCAGGCTTCACTGAAATGGCCTCTGTTTCCTGCCTGGCAAACTCAGGCAGCTGTTCCAGTGAGGAGAGCAGAAGCCCTAGCGGGACACAAGTACTTGCCTTCTGCTGCTTTACAACCCCAGGAACGATCTTGGCTGCATAGTAGTCTCTCCTCTTTTTCCCTAATGATCAAGACAGAAGAAATCTCAGGTTGTGGTGACTAAACATACCCTGGAACTACTTGTAAGTAAAAATTTCCACCTCCCTCCCAAGGGATCCATATAATTCTTCTGGATGATGTTGTTGAAGTGACCAAATCATTTGCTATTTCTCATTTATTTATACAGGCTTCTATGTCAGGATGCTTCATGTGCAGAACATCAAGAAAGTGAAAAGCTTTCTCTTAGATCACCAACAGTTTAACATCCAGTGCCGCAGACAACTTCGGCTGGAGCTCTCTAAAAGGGATACAGACATTCAGGTGGCAGAACAAGAGCTGTGCTGCAACAGGGACTAGGGAGGATTAAATGGATGAGGACTGTAGGAATATGTCCCAATTCCTCTAACTATGAAATGACAACTCAGCAAAGGAGACAATCTCTGCTTGATCACAGATCTTGTTTTTCCAGTACTGGGACTGAGTGATTGCTGACTTCCTAGAGAAGCTTAGGAGTGCACCCAGCTTTCTCTGAATGGACATGGGAGAGTCAGTGGCCACTTCTGAAATCCAGGGCAATTTGAAATAGAAAGGTCTTTCAGTTGCTTGACAAATGTTATGAGAGTCCAGAGGGTTAGACAATATGTCAGGTGGGAAGCACTGTTAGTTCCAAACAGTTTTACGAGAAATCTAAACCATAAAAATCCAAATTCTGTGCATAAGTAATACTACACAATTGAGTCTAGTAAGCATTTATAGCACTTTGTGCCTCGGGCGTCTTGTGAACTAAAAAAGATCAAAGGCTGAGTGCCCTCAGCACTCAGTCAGACCTTCAAGAAGGGGTCCAATATCCCTCCTAGTTGATGGCTGCCTCACAGGAAACACTGAGCAACTTGAAGAATAGGGCCCCAAATGCATATTTGGCACCCAGTTAAATTCTAGAGTAAGTATTTAGTATTTTTTTAATCACCATTCAATACGTCCCAGAATAAACCACAGCTAAAAGAAATCACATGCGCCTGGTTTAAATCTTGGTCATTAATTAATTAGCCTGTCACTAACTAACAAGATGTCTTTAGAACAAGAGTGAGTCTATTTTAGTTAACCAGTTGCTGTTATTGTTCATGTTTCTGCTATTTTTTTCCTTCAATGGGCCATTTATTGTGTGTTTCACTTACGAAACTACATTACATACACAGATAGATAGTAATAAAGCATGAAGTATGTCCCCAGCTGTTTTCAACTTTTGTGTCTTATGTAAACACTGAGCTTTGAAATAACTTATGTTAACTTCTACTGAGAATAAGTTAATTCCTAGGCAGACTGATTCTAAGTGTTTTAAAGGCTATAAGTACATGAGGTCTCAAGTGAGTTTTACATTTCGTATTTCATCTCAAAACAAAGCTAAAACATTCATATGTCTAGCTAGCAAGCTGTAAATCAGCACTGTCTCCTCATGATATTTGTATTCTCACAGGTTTTATACCCATATTAAAAAAGCATCTCTAACATTTGCAAAACATTAAACAACTTTCGCTGCAGATTTCCCCAGGTAACGAAGCACCCTGTCAAGTCCCACACTGTAATTTCACTTGATTCTATACAGAGAAACAGCGAATGCACAATGTCACATTCAGATAAACTCACTATAACTTTAAAAAATACATAATGAACATCTGTCAGACAGTCATTTCTCTCTTCAAACGCAAGAAATAGAAGCCATTAGAAGTATAATTATGAATCAAATGCTATTATTTGTAGTAATCAAAATACCAGACAAAAGCCCAAATTCTGCTCTGTTCTTCTCCATATTTTAGTCTTTCTCACTGCTTGTTGTTTTGTAGGATACATTCATTTTGAGATGACATTTTCTATGTATTCTAAGATTCAGCAATAGTGGAGTGGCCATTGCTGATCTGTGTGAGCATACAAAACAAGCAGCGCTTGCTCATACAATACAGTTTTAAAAATTTATAAGCAATTCCTTGTGTTGATTCACATATGGAGGCCACAGCAACACTGCATATAGAAACTTTCTGGGGAAGATTTACATTTTTAAAGGGCAGAATCTAAAGGGCACTGTACAGCCATGCAAGGACCTTCAGATTAAGGCTGGAAGCCATGCAGAAAGTGGCTATGCCAGGAGTATAATGAAAGTCATGGGAAGTCACTGGGGTAGACTCTACTTTAAACTCTACTTCAGCTTCCAGGAGGTTTGAAAGAAGGATAAGTCAATGGTAGATGGAGGACTAGAATTTGTTTTTCACTCTAAGATGCATGCACAACCCACAAAATTCACAGTTCCTCACTTGTGTTTTCAATGACAGCTGTTTCCAAAAAAAAAAAAAAAGCTTTGAAATATAGATTTACAAGGCTTATTTTTTTCCTTTGAATATAGGTCTTGACAAGACAGTTGTAAAAGTCTTTTCTAAACTGAGCATTTAGCAACCAGATTACACATCTTTAACAAATGGCTGTAGAGGATCAATTTCGGCTAGAATTTTCTAAAGTGACTTTTTTGCCCTTCTGGAATTGTTAGTCCATTTATTCAAGCTAGTTGACATTCAGTGCTTCAAGTGCTGGGCTGAATGACATTCAATGTGATGAGCTAACATTTTAGAAATTGAACAAAAATTAGCCATGCCCAAAATTTTTCACATTAACCCATAGCAAAGGAGCATGGTACATGACACCAGGCTGTCAACTGTGATTAAAAAGCTGAATTCTGTCTCCTTTGGCCGTGAAATCCCAAGTCAGTAAACAGACCTAAGTGGACTGTAAACTCTGAGATGAAAGAAGAATCTGGCAATGACACCATTAAGTTTAATGGATATGTGGAACATATCAAAATTACAACTGCTACCCAGAAATGTAAGAATCAAAAGCATAATCCATTTTTTAAAAAGTTATAACTGCAAAGAGAGTAACATCAGCCCCTACAGTCTCACCCCATGATCTTCAAGGAGAGCTTTTCTTAGGGACACTTGTTAGGGACACTATATTTGAAGTACAGGCTACAATGAAAATATGCATCCTTCCTCTCAAGTCCTTGCTACCTCAGCCTGTGACACACCTGCAAATAGTTATCACAGATCTCATCTCCATGTTGATCCTTTCAGGAAGATACCAAACCAGGCTTTATTATAGAGTGGTTTCCCTTCACATCACCTTGAACACATGCACAATTCGGACAAAGGTACAATTAACCTCTTTTTCTTCCTAGAAATGTTAGTGACTGAAGGATTTATTTTTCTCAGTACCTCTAATTGCACATCTAATCAGTTTGATAGTAAGCTCTTTGTTCAGATAATAAAACTGTAGCAGAAGTCATTGTTAAAGCCCATTAACTCAGACCAATGTTAACATCCAGTACGTCAATTCAAAGGTCAGAAGCATTCTTCCATGGCACCTTTTGGTGCATTTGTACATACTGGTGCAGACCTAGTCTTTAGTCCCGCTAAGAACTGTGCACCTTTGAGTAAAGTATCTGTATTTATATTCTTCCATGACTTGATTCTACACTGTGTAAAACTAAACAAATGCAAAATAAAATCTTTACATAATGAGGGCCATATGTCTCAGACATGGAAAAACATTTCAGTAGTCTTCAGCCATTTTTCTCCCTCCTTATCAACCCAATTTCAAGAAATATGTATAGATATGTATCCATTTACATATATAGTGCTTACGTGGTTTTTTTTAGCTATCATTTTATGATTACTGATTAAGAAAAATAGAAAACCAGCATTACCTGGTAATAGAAAACTTGGCATTTAGCTGTGGCAGCCTCAGCTGAATCAACTGCCCTTGGGAGTCCAGTAACTTCATTGTGTTGGTTGATACTAATATATAACAGTTACACCTACTGCTGGTCATGCAATCTAACAGAACACGTAGCTAAATTTAGCACAATATTTACACATACTGTGCCTATATGTTCTGATTAACCTGGCTATCTTCCTCCACTGTTTCTGTCAATCAGCTAAAACAACTGATATTTCTAGTGTGAGACCAACTAAAAGACTCTTTCAGCATCTGTCGACTGAAATGTGTTGTAATTAATTAATGTTTCTGTTTCTGATCCAATTTAGAAAACTGTGGATCACCTAAACATGTAATTCATTTTTCTCAAAAGAAGAGCTTAAAATTATAGTCTGTTCATCTTTTTTCTTTTTTTTTTTTTTCAAAAACCCTGGTATTTGCATGTGTGTGTTTTCTTCATGAAATGGTGGAATTCTTGAAAGAAAGTAAAGAATTAAGTACTTCTTATTCATGCACAGAAGGGCAGTAAGATAAGCAGCAACAGTTGAGGTAATTGTGCCTTCCTAGCACATCCTGACATTGCACCCATCTTAGTCAAAGACATTTTAGCCTTTTAAATCTATTCATTCATTATCAATTAGAGCATCATTTGTTCTCTAACAAGTAAGGCTTAATAAACTCATCAAAATGAAGATAGCTACTTCCTGAGAAAGCAGTGTGGAAAAATCTTCTATTAACTTTCACAAACTGCTGGATCATCCCTAGAACCCATCAGACAGATGAAACACGTGCTGGCTGGGAGGGTGTA
Organism: Anseranas semipalmata; assembly: GCA_013399115.1. Classification (NCBI taxonomy): domain Eukaryota; kingdom Metazoa; phylum Chordata; class Aves; order Anseriformes; family Anseranatidae; genus Anseranas; species Anseranas semipalmata. The sequence continues at coordinate 311,378 of VXAA01003099.1, forward strand.
GTAGCAATAGCAAGGAAGGGAAAAGCAGAAGTTATAGCTTGTTACTGGTATAAGTAGTACTAAGGAAAAGTTCTGAGTGTTACGGGTTTCAGGGTGGCACTCAGCAGCAAGCGGAGCAGCAGCACTCTCTGAGCTTTCAGTAAAAACTTTCAGTAGCTCCCAAGCTGAACCAGTAACCTAGAAAGTCACAGGCATCATATCACATGCAGGTCTGTGAGTCATTTGAGCTCCCGTGTTTTTAACATGCTCAGAGGGTCTAATTCTGCCTGATACAGAACCATCAGAAGGTGCTCCACATTCAACACATAAAGAATGTTTTGTAGTTAGCAATTCTTGTTAATCAAGATTCAAAGGAACAGGGTTATTCCTCTGATTAAAATAATATAAGTAATTATTGTGAAGATTTAGAGAGGTGATGTTAATTGTACTGACCTCTAAGAAAGAATTACCTGCTTGCAAGGACTAAGGAACTGTCCTACATGTTATGTATCACCACAATTTCACATTTATCCGTCATAAATTATATGTGCTTCTGCATAACAATGCCATAAATGCACCTGGCACTTTTAACCTCGAATCTGAGTATAGATCCCTCCCAGAAAGAGCTGTAAATGACAAAAAGACCCCATAAATGAGAAAAGAAACAAAATTGTTCTAGGCTGGCCAGAATAGATTTTACTTTGTAAAAATTAGATGGCTAACTATGCAAAAAGTATGGGATTGGCATGGATGCTCTTTGAAAGGAGTGAAGAAGAATATGATAATGGCAGAGTAAAAGAATCCCCCAGCAAGGAGAAGCTTGTCACAGACATTGAGGGAGGTCTGGCAAACACGGAGGTTCAGGGGAGAGGGAGATGGCATCACAGCAATGGGAAAGGATTTTATCAGCTGCACACTGGATTGACTGAGCTGTGAGAGAGTGGGAGGAGGGGGCCACAAGGAGGTCACAGACATCAGGATGGTTAACTGCATTGATACCTGTGTAGTTGGAGATGAGAGGGAGAGTTGAACTTGGAGATGTGAAAAGAGCTACTGAGGTAGAACATGGGCCTGAGTGTGAAGGGAGAAGGAAAGAGAAAAAATCTAAGTATTCTTCCTTAAACAATCATATTATGCATGGAGGATTACAAATAATAGCAGTGCTGAGGGAGGATAAGATTGTTCCTGGGTTCATTCTTCCACAAACAGAGACCAGTGGAAATCCTTGGTCCTCTGTGTGTAGGTGAGTACCAAGAAGAAAGTAATCTACAAATGGCACAATCACATACTGCTCTCCAGGAGGAAGAAGAAGCTGGATTTCAAACAGGGCTATGACTATCCAGGGGCTACAGATGTCTTCCAACTAGTGGATAGGAATTAGTCTGATAGCAATAACCAGGAGCATGGGTAGAAGTTGCTCAATGTTGTAATAGTCACTTTTGAAGTAACACCTCTGTAAATGTTTCAAGAGGTGTGCAATCACTGTAAGTCTGAACTGCAGCAGAAACCTGAGCTCTCTGAAAGCAAATGTCATAGAAGGATGTTTGGTGCTAACACTGCTGCTTGTAAAACTTTGTAGGATGCTGTTGGGAACATGAAGATTGAAGTAGCAGCTGATACTGTCAAATTGGAGACATACCACATTTGAAGTGATACAAGCCCTTTCCTACTGGAAGTTTTTTTTCTGAACTTTAAAATTTATTTTAACAAAGTTATGGCTAAAAGAATAATCACAGAAAGAATCTTTCTAAGGCTCACTACAGGATGGAGATGGTTCCTCAAGGCATGTTTCATAACAACTGCATCAACAGTTACCTCACAAAATATTTTCAGAAATATTGTGTGAGAAGCGCTACATTTAAACAGACACCAGAACAAGGAGCTGTCCTTTTAAGCCAAATTTCCACCCCTGTGTAGAATTAATAATTAAAACAGGAGCTGCCTTGAATGAAGCTCTGTTTTATGTAGCTTTCTTTCCTCTGACATGCTGACTAGAAATTGAAAGCTACCAATTATAAGTCTGTTAATTTACATGAGGCTTGGCTTTTATTTTGGATAACTTAGAAATGATGATGCATACAAATGCACTGAGTGCTAAGGGCAATGTGTAAACTCTGTGTTTCTGATGTTCTGCTTATTACTGGATGTAATTTTTTGTTTCAGCTTATAAATGAACAAATGTTAAAAATTCCCCAAATTACTTTGGCTACCTTTTGGAGTTAAAAAAAAAAAAAAACTCTTAAAATTTTGATGGTTCTTTCCAATATCCTTTTGAAACTTTTCCAATCTTTCTTTTTATACCTCCTGCACCATGTGAAGTTATAATTAATAAAATCTTGTCACCAGGAGCTTCCTATTAAATTAAATCATTTCACAGAGCCTTCTCTCCATCTAATTCTCTTTAGCTGAATGTTTACTGATGAGTCAATTAGCCACTACTTTGTTTGTTCTACTTAATGTCATCACATCACCATGAGATCACCACAGCAAACATTCATCAACAACAGCATTGTCATGTCTGGCTGGCTGCTACAGTCTGGCCTCAGGCTGCCCCCATCCAGGAGGCTGGCGTCAGTGACCTTGGTCTGGCTGCAGCATAATCAGCAGGACCTGTGTGGGGCATGGGGGTTAAAAATGACTTTGTAATTGTTGGTAAGGATCAATCCTCCCTACCGTGCAACTCCTTAGGCATGACCTAGGCAGGTAGAGTAGTTTGCAAAGGCAACCATGACAACAAACCAAGTGCAAGTGAGATGATGTCTGCAGCTGGAACAGACCTTGCTGCATGGTGACAGTGATTACAAGGAGAAGATATGTTTTTAGAGCACTGGCAATTATTAGGGTGCAAGGTAGTAGATATATCAAGGGATATCAATATACCAGCTCAGGAAGTTCTAGGTATGTTGATACACATCATCAAAGACAACTGCGTATTGGCTAGTTCTGTGTGCACTAAGTGATATCACCACAGTCTCCAATACCCTCAAGCTGAACAGAAGATGTTGAATGCAGTCACTCAAACTTAGTTGCTGAATTACTTCTTTAAGTGCAATGCACATCTGCCAGGTCCTGTCCTTAGAGATTGTTTTCTCAAATAGCTGTAAATGGACAGAGTCCAGCTAAAGACATATAAGGTGCACCTAGGTATATTGAGGGTGTTATGTTTCAGAGCTTTTGAAACAAAAGTGCTGTAAAGGTAGAATGTACTGGCTATTGTTCTGGTTGCTCTAAGCGGAAGGCACCACATATGTCAGTATGAGGCCAGGTTGGCTATGTTGGCATTCGCACTAACATGTAGGTCAGAAACCAATTAAGCTTAGATGCTAAACCAGTACCTTCTACACAGAGGGCCACTAAAAGGTGTTTTGGGCCCCGGTGCAAACCTTCATTGCCTCCTGGCACCTCCAGGCCTGTTGCTATTTTACCTTGTGACCTGAATGCTGAAGCACTGGAAGTCTGGATTTTGTAAAATTCTGGGGAGCAGGTAGTTTTTGCACATGGTCAGTGTAGCCAATCCCAACTGAAGCCTTTCAGCTGACTTTCCTCACAAGCCATTTAAGCAACATCCAATAACGCAGAGCTGATGATGATCTTGTCCTTCCCAGTGGAACAGTGTAGCGCTTCCTGGGTCCAGACTCACATGTAACTTACGTAACTACAGGCATTAAAAGTTAGGGTTGTTTTTGTTTTGTTTTGTTTTGTTTTGTTTCCTGTTCAGTGAGGATAAGATCCTCTCACAGAGATGTCAAAAATCTGAATCATTCTCCAGAAGCTCCTGTCACATTCTGTGGTTTAAACAAGTAAAACAATTGGGCTTCTACCTGAGAAACTACATCTAGGTGGGCTGGATGAGGCTGGAGCATAGTTTTGTCAATGTCCCCATAAGAAAAAGAGTGCTATTTTCCTCCCATCTGCAAGCCTTTTAAAACCTAACAACCCATCCTCAGGTTTTAGCAGAGGGCATAGGAACAGCAAGAAGCTGTTTCGGGGGAATAAAAATTACTGTTGGTACCCAGTCATGAAGGACATCTAAACTAACAAGATCAGGCCAGTCCTCAAATTCTGTGATTTAGGGAAGTGAGAAGAAGAATCAAGCAGCTCCACAGCACCTACCACATGGCCTGTGTCCTCTGTGTGGTGCAGGCTCTAGGTCCTAATAGTATTCTGGCACCAATGCTTACTACCAGTGCAATTTCAATAATCAGCATATTTTGTCAAATAATTGGTAGGCTGATGGTTATAAGAGGCGACACTGCCAATATCTCATAAAGGCTGAAAGAAATATTTCCCATTTCCACGCTGCATAAACAAAGCATGCCAGACAACCTCAGGAATGCTAATGATCTCCAGTACTCTAATATATTAAGTATTCATCAATTGAGCACAGACCACAACAATGTTCTGAGAGTTCTTAAACACATGAGAAACACATGAGAAATGATGTAAAGTTTATATGAGCTCATATAATCTTGGTTGGTTATAGAGTCAAGCATAAGATCATAGAAATCAGGTCATGTGCACCATATCTTTCCTACTACAAGGTTGTGCCCTACATTATATTTGCTGGTGCCACATCCAGCCCAGATTTAATTGACTCAAGCAATGATTCATCCACTATTTCCCCTTCGGCATTATTCCCCAATCTAACAGATGACATTGTTGGGATTGTTTTTTTTTTCCTGATAATCAGACTTCTCTGTCCTTAATTTCATCCCATTATATAATACTTCACACTTATGCAGTAACTGCCATCCAAAAGCTTTGCAAGTGTTAATTGAGTTTCATAACAGCCCCCCATGAAATAGATAAGTTCTGAGTCAGAAATGCAAAAACATGAGCTACTTGCTTTAGGGCACATATGGGATCATATCAAGCACAGCTGGGTCTATCTCATTGACTGGGAGCTCTTTTTACGCAGTTTATGCAATAATCAAGTCATAAGAACTCTTTTCTAGGATATAACTCTAACCTCTCTCCTACCAGGGTCTGTTTGCATCATGAAACACATTTTACTTCTTCATTAGTAATTGTGCCTTTCAAACATTTATATGTATATCTCTCCCTAGTCATTATTTTTGTACTGTTGATATTTGCTCTATCTATACATAAACCAAACACTTTATTATTTTGATCTTTCCCAATGACTCTCTGATCTGGAGACATGTCTTTGCAGATTATGTGCCCAGAATTATACTCTGTGGAGTTTATGCAGATAAGTCGTGCAGTGACTGCTAGCCTCTCAGGCTGTGATGTTATAAGAGGGGCATTATCCAGCTGGCTTGCTCTGGACGTAGTCAGCTGAGACAGTAGCTCACTGTGCGTGTGCTATTACCCCATTGTGAAGCAAAGTAACATGCGTTCATGTGAGTCACAATCAACTGACCCTATTTTTCCATGCAGTGTAGCAAAGTATCTTGCTGAGTTATCACATCTCAAATAAAGGACCCTGTCTAACAGCTGGAGGACAGTAACCTCTACAGGCCAACACAGGCCTTCCCTGACCAACCCTTAATTTTCTTTAATTAATTAATTTGTTTTTAGAATACAAAACTAGAAGTGGCACTTTATTGCATGCAACAGTGTAAGATCTCAGGTTTCTAACTGAAGCAACTCAGGCAGTATTCTAGATGATAATGAAGGCAGTGAAGAACCAGAAGTCTTCTGGCTGCTTTGAAAATTAATCTCTTCTCCGGTTTTTATTTCCCTTGCTGACCATAATTGCTTTCTAAGTATTTCTCTTTAATTTTCTTATTAGATTTTGGGTGATATTTATCTAACAATTGTTTTTCTAAATCAAATATAACTTTATTGCTTATCTGTGTTCCTACAACACCTCCTTCCCAGATTATTTTGAAACATCCTTCCGCTGTCCTCCCTGCTTTTGATACCCTGTCTTAATGAATTGAAAGATAGAGTGGATGATGAAGATTCCTGTCATGCAAAAGTCAAGATGCTTTAATATGGCAGAAATGCACATTTGCAAAAATTTCAGAATTGATGAATAACAACATTTTTTTGTGTTGCTACATACAACATAAGGACCCGTAATACATGCAAAGTTTGTCTCTTACTAACAGGTTTTTGTACAGAACCTTCCCTGAAATAATCTTTATGCCATACCCACCACTCCTCCATGCCAGCAAAAGCAAACTCTCATGAGGAAAACTAACAGAGCAAACTAGCCCTGGAATATGGGAAAGACCTTTCCAGAGAAAAACTACAATAAGAGACAGTTCAGAGTAAGTTTCCAAAATGCCACCATGAACTAGTGGTTGTCACACCTGCATACTTAATGGGTGTTTCTGAGCTATTTACCTAACCTCCAAATTGCTTTCAAAAAGGTTTACAAAAATTGAGGCTAACATCTTCCATTAACCAGCACTGCTGCTTACAGACCTTGCAGAAAAATCTGCTACTTGTACATAATTAAAGGATCTGCAAACTACCAGTCAAGATAAAAAGATCAAAGGCTATCATAAATCTGGCTGCCTCATGGGGTGAGCCCACCAACAGCAGAAAAAGATGCGTATTTGCTTTCTGTGAGGATTACTTGCTCAGGTTGACTATTTCCTCTCCAAAATCTGTCACAGAATCATAGAATCATCTAGGTTGGAAAAGACCTTCAAGATCATCAAGTCCAGCTGTCAACCAGACCTACTGAGTTCCATCATTAAAACTTGGAGCACTACTTACTTAGGACACATCTGAGTCTGTTTGTCTAGGACAGCTTCTGTGTCCACAAATTCTCTCAAAACTAAGATTCCTAATGCCCAGGCCCTAAGCTAGGGAGACCTGTGAAAGGGCAGAGGACTAATGCCTGGAGATGCAGAGAAGCCAGATTGTCTTCTCCATATATTTTGCTTCTGAGGACAGTTGTAATTAGTATGCCACAGCCTCACCACTCTGCAGTTCTTTTGTCATTTTTTTAGAAAATGCTGAAAGAAGTTAACAATTTTTCCCTTTGTTTCTTATTTTTACTGTAGGAAGGTTTGGGGCTGATCACAGTGTGGAACACTGACAGACAGTAAAGGCTGCAAAATATGCTTTGCTTCACATCCATTCCTAATATTGTGTTTGTAAACAAAAACAATTTCTACTTATGACTCTGTGTAGTCTCAGGGAATCTGGAAGTAAAACTTCATACCTGTTTTTTTCTACACTCTGCAGAAAAGCTTAGAAGGTGAAACGATGTGAACCTGCCAATGCCCTGATGAGCAGTTAACCCCAAATTACTTTCTTCTTCCACCAAACTCCACAATTCTTTCTCTTGATCTGTGAAAGATCAATAAAATACTGGAAGAACCTGCGTATCGAGGTGCAATTTCTGGAAGAAAAATTCAAACTAGCCTGTTTACAAAAGGCTGTTTGGGGTGAAGAATTCATTTCCATACACTGTAAACTGTGCGGTAAACAAGAAACAAGAGAACAAGAGATCATTCAACGTGAGTCTTCTTTAAGAGAATAAAGAATACCTATTTCTGATCACTTCTGAACAAACAAGTTTAACCATCCCTAGTTTTCAGAACAGATACGAGACAAAAATCTGTATCAAAACCAGATTAGGTCTTGTGGCTATTTTTTTGTGCTTGATGACATTAATTCCTCTGGTTTCTTCACTTAATAATAAGGTACTGTATTTCCTTCTGAATCTGTTAGAAATAGTGTTGATTTAAAGTCTAGGGCTCAAGCTCTAGACCAGTTTGATCTCTCATAAACTGTTTTCAGGCCAGGAAACATTCTTTCTAAGTGGTTTGCAAAGATGGCAGGCAAACATTTTTCCCCATTCGGTGTTATCTTTTTGGTGAGTTTTTGTTTTTTGTTTTTGTTGTTTGTTTGTTTGTTTTGTAATATTTTCATCTCAGTTGTGTTAATCATTTAGCACTGGGTGAACTTCCAAAAATTTGTATCTGTGCTCTAGCAAGTACAGAAAACCTTGTAAAATTCTTCCAGGAATGCTGGTCTCATAAGTCCTAGGAAAACTAGGAAATTTCCACGTCCTCCATTTATAGCTAGTTATCACTTTAACTTCTCTGTGAAAATTATTTTATTTTGCAGCCTGTTAGATTGCATAAAATATCATGGTCTGACACTAAAATTAAAAATGTTTTATCTACAGACTACTTCCAAGAGCACAAAGATGTGACCAGAAGAAAAACAAACACTCCTGTGCTTCATGTGAGAATGGTCTCCTTGGTATATATATCCACGCATATATAGCCTACCTCCTTGTTGTCCTTGGGGAACCATTAGAGACATAGCCCTATCTTCCACCACTGAGAAAGCTAGTTATGCTAGACAGAAACACTTTTTGCCCTCAGAAGTGAAGGAATGAAGTAGATCATTTACTTCTTAGCAAATTGTTCTTATTTGGAAAAAAAAAAAAAAATCACTTGCTCCCTTTGAAAGTCAGCTTCATCTCAGTTCTGATGACAATGGAGTACCTCAGATTAGAACCTTTTATTTCCCCAAGGGTGGCACCATATTTGCTGAGCTATTGAATCAATGGCCTTCTCTCTGTTCAAACAAGCATTTAATACAAAGGGGACTGATTCCAGTGAGATCCCATCCCAAAGGCTGCCAGTTGGATGTGCTTTCTTGGCACACAAGATCCTGAAATGTGGGCAGAGCTTTGAACTGGATCTTCTCCTTCTCAAGGTGTTGCTGTAAACAACAAATTGTTAGGAATTCTGTATTTGACAAGGGTCCTTTTCAACATAGGTTTCCTCTTCTGACACCCTTCAAAATAGAGAGCAAAAATCTCCAAAGTGTCCAGGGCTTGCTCTAACATGGAATGGAAATTTTATCAGAAAATTTGAACATTTTTTCTGGACAAGAAAACCCTTCTATGCTCAGCCCCATATTGAAGGGGATCACAAGCACATAGGAAGCAGGAAGGGTAAATAAGGTAGACATGATGCTTTGACTTGTTCAGGGTGAGGCTTCCAGATTGTCCTTTGACTCTAATAACCTTTCACCCCCCTCACTTGAACTTATGCCATTCTCCATCACAGAAGAGAAGGTTTACAGCATGTTTGATACAGCAGACAGGCATGAGCACAGGGAATAACCACACCTCTTAACATTAGAGTGAACGCAGTTGCTGCAGATAATTATGACTGCTCACAGGTAATCTGTTGTAATACTCCACTGGACAATCTTAGTTTCTCCATACAAGCCAAATTTGGGAATATTAAAAAGTTAGAGCAGTGCACAAGTCAAGTTGAGAACATCCAGATGAGTGTTACTACAGGTCATCTCTGTGCCTTTCTTACTTGTTGCCACACACACATGCAAAATAAAGCATATGGATGGCATTATTTACAATGTCTAACCCAGTTGGATTGTGCAGTCCTTGGCTACCATGAACTCCCAGGGAAGCATTCAGTTGCCTCAATGTTGGCCTCTCATGCCATTTGAGATGATGTAGAGTATCTGGTATGGCCTCCAGTTGTGGCTTTAGGATGGTGTGGGTCTGCCCTAAAGTCCTTTCTGCCAGCACTGTTAGGTGGCTTAGATACCTTAGAACATCTAAAATGTCCTGAGAGGTCTGTATTTTGTCAACTGGTCCTGCTCCCAGTTTTGTAAGCTATGGAGAAGATGTATTTTCTGTTTCAGGAGAATCCCCAAGTTTGAGAAGACAGGGTAAATCTCATCAGGGCAGGTTTACTTTTGCAGATGTGACAGCAGGTTGGTCTCCTGCATTTCAGCAAGATACCTGTTGCCTTTTCTGTACATCTACTTGAGTAGTCATATCTACAGTAAGGAAAAGGACTTCCAGGAAACTGCTTACTGTCCAGGACTTTCTTCACATCTACAGTTAAACTCTTTGGGAGCTACTCTATAAATCAGAAAACACTGTATACCTACTGCAGCTTGGAAGCACAACCTGGGACATCCATCCCTTTGGGGTAAATGCACCAACGTGCCCTGCCTTGGACTGCAGAGAGGTGTGAGATACACACACAGAGCTGCATGGGGTTCTGCTGGTGAGGTGAGGGTACCATGGTCATCACATACCAGCCCCTGCAGCACCCACACATGCTGGCCCTCCAACCAAGAAGCCCAAGGAGAAAACCCAGGAGAGCAGTTCTCCCCTGAGCAAATCTGCTGCTCAGACCAACAGCGGGCTGGTGCTGGGCTGACATTACAGCGAGCCCAGACTGAGCACAGTCCTGTAAGGGGAGCTGTGGGAGCACAGGGGAAAGTTCTCACCTTGCAAGCCTTAAAGGAAAGGTGCTGTCTCAGCTCCTTTACAGTCAAAGCAGTAATGGGCATAATTTAAAGTTGTACAGCTTTAAAAAAAAAAAAAATCACATTCACCCTCTTTTTCCTTCCACACTTTCATCTGGTGGAAAATCTGATTCAATAGGGAGTTGTGTGCTTCGGAAAATCTGGCTAGTGTGTCAGTTCACTTTAAAAAAGAGTGGAGAACAAAACAGCTCCCATGCTCATGATGACCCTTAAGGGAACTTAATTAAATGTGATGCTGAATGAAAGGTAAGCAGTTAAGTGTCTACACCAGACAGGATACAGTAAGCCAGACTATACAATACATGTAGAGATAGTGTTTGTTTCTTGCCCCCATCTCTCCTTCCCCCTTCAACCAAGGTGAGCGGTGGAGCAGGGGAAGAGGTAAGCAGCAGGCTTACCCGCTCATTTACCTTACCTTACTCATTTCTTGAGTCCTCTTCCTCAGTGAATTGCTCTACCAAAATTTTTATTTCACTCTGCTTCTTTTCACTTTATCAGGAATATGACCCAGAACTTGCCCATCACTTACCAAAAATGAAAAGAAAAGGAAGGACAGAAAGAAATCTTGTGCAGACGGAGGTCATGTTCCAGTGAACTCATTCTAAACATAACTTTTTCATTTCAGCACTCCTGCCTGCCTGGTGGCTCAGGGCTTAATGCCTCTATTCCCATCACTCTCCAGCCCTGTAAAGAAAAAACCTCTGCAGCATACAGCAATAAGATAACAGGCTTCATGGGACTGGGTCACAAAACTTTTCATGTAAGCTGAATAACTAACTAGTCTTCATTCTGCTTTGCGTCCTTTCTCTGTTCTCCACTACAGAAATTTGCATTTGCTCTCCATTTTCACTCCGCCTCATTAAAATCTGCCTCCAGTACCCCCTCCTGCCCACGGGTCCTCCAGACCCTCTTACCAGGCTACAAAAAGCCCAGGCTGTTCTGGGTGAAAGGCGAGCAACCCACAGCTGGAGCAAACCAGCAACACACAGACAGCAGCTTCCAAGCTTATTTGAAACTTAGCTTTTGCGTGCTTTAACTACTACTTGTTTGGGGAACTGTGAATAGCGTATGTTAGCGCGTTACAGCTGTTGGAGAAGAAATTGTACAGATCTGAAGAAACTGAAAGTGGGGGGACATGCCCCCGACTCTTTTTTTTTTTTTTTTTAGAAACCTTGGGATATTTTTTTGCCTTTACTTATCCTCAAAAGACTTGATATCTTAATTTTGTTTCCACACAGCACTAAAAGATGGGGCAGGGAGTCAGGACAATTCATAGCACAGGATTCCTGCATGACCTTGATAAGTTACCCTAATGGGTTCATGCTGATGCTCAGCAAACTCTAAAAATCAGGCCACAGAGGCACCTAAATATGGATGAGTTGTCCACATTTCACATTCTGAACTTAACCACTTTGCCCTCCAATTTCCCCACTTACAAGAAATCAAGCTAATAATATTTTATCTATCTCAATACTTCAGTGAGCCAAGAAACTGCAGTGACTGGCATAAATATCTAGCAGAAGTATGTTAATTCATTTTTAAAGGCAATTTAGAATGGTAAGATGAAGGTGCTATATAAATGCAAAGCGTCTCATAAAATTTGTGTCTTTTTTTTGTCTCTGAATATAGTTCATACTTGCAAATGTGTGTATCAGATTTTTGTGTTATTAAATATAGAGTTGAGAAAGTATTTCAAAGCAAGTGAATTAATATTAACTTATTTGCCTGTCAGAAAAATACTGATATCTGCAATAGAGATAAAGAATGAGAAACAAATAGCTGTTACAGAGAGTGACTTCAATTTGGAAGATGTGCTCAAAGCCTCACACTAACGAAATGTCACAGGCTTTCTAATAATTATAGATCATAAGTTTCTGACACAGAAGGTTACTTTGCTTTGGACTTCATATGATGGATAAAGATGAATTAATCACTGGAGTAGAAGTTGGTCGTTGCCTAGGAACCAATGATCATGACCTCATTGCGTTCAGTATACCCAAACAAAGGATAGCCCCAAAGCATAAAATATAAGTGATGCTTCAGAATGACTACTTCCAAAAATCTAAAGGCAACTCTGAACCACATCAGCTCAAAGGAAAGCATCTATTTTAGCAAAATATTTTAAAGGAACCATGCTTACATAACTTTCTACTGAGAGCCCTAGAAGAGTTAGCTGTGGAGATCTTTTTGCCAGTCACAGTAATTTTTAATGAACCTGATGATGATAATGATGTTTCAAAAGACTGGAAGACATTAGGTTTGAAAAAAAAAAAAATGGATGAACAGAAATCTGTATAATTACAGGTTGATTAGTTTAACATTATTTCCAGGCAAAATAATGAAAAAGGTAGTATGAATTAATCCATGTCAATCAAGTAGGTGCTGTAACACAAATCAAGTTGTAATCTTTCAGATTACAAATTCACATAGCTAAGGTTACTTGAAGATGTGAGTTACCTGGGACAACTGTTAGTCATTTAAAGTAATAAAATATAATATTCTGATTAGAAATATTTTCTTATCTATGGAGTGCTTATTTGGATATAGAAAAGGCTCAATGAGAGCTCTTGAATATTGATAGGGAAAATTCAGTGAAAGGGTGTGTTCCTAGTGGAAAGAAGAAGGGTAGAAGAATATGTCTCCTACCTGCTATTGAAAGATTAAGCTATAACATCTAAGCTGCAGGTTTCTGTGAGCTGGAAGGTTATTAGAGAGAAAAAATAATCTTTTACCTCTCCTGTCTTTGTTTTCTGTCCCTAAGCCTCTCTGATAAGAGAACAAGCACTGGGCTGGCTGAACTTTCCATTTGCCCAAGCACAGCTCTCCTTATGTTTTAAATGGAAAATCACGTGTCTAGGGTCAAGGAAGAGGTATGGTTCAAGCAGTGGTTAACTGGTTCAGATATAGAGGAGATCAGACTAGATTTCTAGTTGTTCCTTCTAGTCCTAAACTCTGTAAATCACAAACAGCCTCGTGTAGGAGTGGCAGCAGGGAGGGAGTTATATATTTTGCTGCTTAGCCTTTTGATGTCTTTCACTTTGAACAGGGAACCCCAGAAACCTGACTTCAGTCTGTGCCGAAGCTGCAAGGCTGCAGAGCCACATCATGTGTCTGCTTACCCACTGGCAATGAGGCTCATACCCCCATCCTACAGACATTCATCCTGCCCTCAGGCTGGTGCTCAGAGCACTGTCCCAGGAGATCAGACATGCCACTTTTAACATCCAAAGGGAATCGCCTTCCAAATAAGGGTTTGGGGATCCCCACGTGAGATTTGGGCCTTTTTGTCGCCTTCCCCCATCCCACCTTGGAGATGCCCCTGGATGCCTTAATAAGGTCAGAAATTGGACCTCGGTACTTCCCAGAAACCATGTGTGGCCATTACTGAAACCATTACTGTTCTCCTTCCCTTTCTTCAGTTCAACGTTTTGCAGGTGGTTCAAATGAACTGTGAAGAAGAAAGAACACGAAGTTAATTCCTAGGAATCTTAGAAAAAACTTTTTAATACAATCCAAGTTTTGTCATATACCTACTATGTGACAGCAGGGTTTATTTTCATATTTATCCCATTCCTGGCACATTCTCAGTGCTTTATGTAAGTGTTGCAATGTCATCATCATTGGAATACATATTCTTTGCCACAATTTATGTGTCAGTAAAATTTTTGCATTTTTTTGGCATTTTTACTTTAAACAGAATGGATGTTTTGTCAGGTCTGTAAAGTGCTTTCAGATCTTTGTCGTTCAATAAACTGAACTTGTTCTCAAAACTATTTACCATCAACACCTTAATTGTGTGACTTTTTCTAATAGGATAGCACTGTATCCTTGATAAATACATAGAACTTCTATTAAAATACACTAAACCACAGTTAATCTAAATTCTCCTCGGTGCCTTCCTGATTTGGAATAACAACTCTTCAAAGTGTGCTTTCTGTTATATGCCCCTGCTGCTTGAAATTTGTAGATCTTTTTGAAATTGCCATGCTTTTGCTTTTGCTATTTTTTTTTTCTTACCAGCAATCAATACAGCTTACTTGAACATTTGAATCTTAAAAGAAACAGATTTGGTATTTAAGGCTCTTATAAAAATCTAGGTGCAAAAACATGAAGGACTTCTTCAGCCTGAGATGGCACATCTGCTCCACAAATTTAGCTCTAGCATTTACTTACTTTGTCCATTTTTCTCCCAACACCTATCCCAACACCTGCAAAGACAAGCCAGACCTAGCAGCGTTCAATGGACATCAGCAATGTGTATCGCCAATTCTAAAATCCATGTTATGTCAGGAAAGGACAGAAAGGAGGGTCTGAAAAGCAAGCTGACCTTGAAAAAAATAGCCAAAATGGGCCAAGCCAGCATATGTGAGAGATCTTCACAAAAAATATAATAACAACACTGAAACATTTAAAACAGTCAAAACAGGAAAAAGAGTTCAACTTAAGTGTAATCATGCCACAAGAGTTGTCCGAATAGTTCTTGGATCAATTCTTGTGATGCTACTTAGAATACTGTTAGAGCTTACTGGTCATCTTCCAGAGAATCTACCAGCTGCCCGCTATCAACATCACAGTGCTCCTACACTCAACTTTTTCTCTTCATTACAGTTCTGACTGCTATTGCTTTAAAAGCTCTTTTCCCCCAAACACCAGAGATCCTATTTTTGTGCAGTTCTGTTAAGAACAGCCATTTTATTAGCAAGTACTTGACCTGTTGCACACACTTACAACTCTATGAATTCTTAAGTATTTCAAATAAACTATTCTTAATTATCACACTATTAATATGTTAGTGAAAAAAGATGATGATGTATTGTATCTTAAGTACTATACAGTACTACTTGGAAATAACATTTATATGAAACACATATTCTTCCTGGCAACGTAGCAGTCGTTTTGCACTGTTTAAAACTGCATGCGTGATACTGGTATAGCAACCAAGGAACTGGTGTTGAAGGAGGATACAGGTAAAGCTGGGTGCAGTAAAGCACAGGAGATATAAAACTGGTAAGGGAGGGTACAGAAAGGACCTTAAGCATTTAATCTAGAAATTCTGTGTCTGGCTTTTACACACTGTGCTCTTTCAGAAGTCATTGGAAAGTTGAGCATCATCACTGCAAAGAGCAAGGCGTATCTACCCAGCTGATGTTTTACTGCACACCTGCACCTGGAGGCACTGAGCAGTGATAGTGTGAAAGGCAATGTATCATTTTAACACTTTCCTTGATAAGGCTAAAGGATAAAAAAATGGTAGAGTACCATGGCAAGAAACTCACTGTCCTACATCTGAACAAAATGCAGGTCATTTCTGCAAAGAATTTGTCAAATCAGTCACTAGATTTAAGGAGAAAAACAGAACTGAATATCTGGATGACTGCAAAGGTTGAAATATTTCTGACAATAATTGGCAGTGGGGAAATGCATGTGCTGTGGATGAAGTCCTGGCTTCACTAACTGTGACAGCAGATCTTTTAACTGAGCTCTTTTAGGATTAGAATTTGACCCTAAATAGCTACATTATGCAAATAAATGAGCCATAGATAACTATGCAGAGTTACTATAAAAGAAATTGAGTGCTGAAACAGAAAGATAAACAAGCAGGAATGACACAAAACTTACAGTGTTTTGCTGTGATTTTCACAAAGCAGGGGTGTCTTCAGCCATACCTCCCTACAGATTCAGAGGAAAGAAATAAGGAGGAATCATTTTTCAATGTAACTGCATTCTTATATATGTAAGTTTAATTATTACCATATTTATTTCGCTCAGCTTTCAGCCTGTTGTCACTACAAGCAATTTGGAAACTTCAGTCATAATGCAGTAAACTTTTAACCTTCAGACTGTGAGTAAATTCATCCCCGATTAAGCAAAACATATTTCAGGCACATCCTATGATGCACTGTAAATCTGTGGCATATAATCAACATATGCAACTGTCTGGCTGAACTGGGAACTTATTGTGCAAGAAAATGAGTTGTGCCAATGGAGCACTGGGAAATAGTCATGGGCATAGGTTAATGGGAGTGTCTCCTCACTCTGAGCAGGGCGACGTGCAGGTGGATCCTACCTGAGATGAGATGCTGTATCTCTTTACTGGACTAAGTGATACTAAAAAGGTAGATAGGCGGAAAGTGCTAATCATAATTCTAGCAAGGAGAATTGCTCCATCATCCTGTATACTCTTGGACCTCCCAGTGTTCATATCATAAGTTTTACATTTTTCTCAAATAATTTCAGCTTTTCACTTACATTTAGAGAGAGAGCAAGGGATGGGAGGAGGGAGGGGAAACATTCCACAGCTCTGGCTTAGAGACCGTACCAAAAAGATCTCAGCACAGCCACGAGCACAATCTGAAACCAAAGATAATTTACTGGGTTATTTCATTACAAAATAAATTGTTTATGATACTTTATGAAACACCCACTCCAGTGTCCATGAAAACAGAATCTGTATTTATGAGGCAACACTTATGAGAGGTAGTATAATTTTAGCATCTTATACTTGAACTATGCTAAAAATGTATTACTTTGTCATCAGGGAACAGTTATAGTAAAAAAAAAAAAAAAGAAAAGAAAAAAAAAAAAGAAAAGAAGAAAATAAAGAAAACCAACCCAAGACCACAGCCTTGAAGACTGGATAGTTTTGAGCTGCTGAGAATTAGGCCAGCAGTTTCAGCATACTGTTCGACGGTGGTCTGGTGGTGTACAGTTGAAAAGCTAGAGCAGCTGCCCAGCCTGCTGCCTGTTTGCCCAGCCCAGCCCTCAGCAACCTGCCTTCCCTCTCCTGCCAGCCTCAGCCGGGCTCCTGAGCATGGTCTGTAGCTTTTGAAACCCTGCAGCAGCTACAAGGATGGTGTCAGAAGCTGAAGGACTCATATCAAGCTCGATGAGCCACTATGGACCCCTCAGGGTCTTACTTCTACCTGGTTCCCCCCCTGGACTGCAAAGGCAATCAGCCAGGGGCAGCTGCGTGCTGGCTGTGAGGTGATGCGTTCCCACGTGTCAGTTTTCTGGAACACAGCGGAAGCAGCTGAAAACAGTCAAAAGTGTTGAAGTATGTGCACAATCATCAGAAAGCAAGGGAGAGAGCCTCCTCTAATGAGAGGGAAGGTAAATAGAGCCTGAGAAACTGGAAACATTCTTTGGTTTGGCTTACAGCGGGGAAAAAAATCTTAAAAGGCATTGTGCACAGCAGAGAGGCCATTCATCATGGGGACTGCACTTCCTCGAGTACAGTAGGGACATGTGGAAGCCTGTCATTTTTCAGCTTTCCAGAATTTCAGAATATGCTGATCCCTCCTTAAGACCCAGGTGACATGGCCTGGCCACAGAGTGACCGATGTGAGGATGGTAACATAGAGCTTTGTTCGGATGGAGGAAGACATCCTTTTTCGAGGCCTTGGAAGCCCACCACGAATTCATCACCAGTGCCCTGCCTGCAATGGCACAGCCAGCCCTTCCCAGATATCCTGCTGGCCATGTGCGTGAGATAAGTAACCTGGGAACTCGCTGAGTTGTAGATGGGTCTCTCCTTTCTGGGCACTTCCCATGTGATCCATCAAATGCTGGAACTGATACATCCTGCTATGGCAAGCATTAAAAAAATTACAGATATATTTCAGAACCAGTGGGCAAATTGTCATGTCTGTATCAGCATCTAAAAAGAGCCATTTGTTTAAACGTGAAAAGTACCTCTCTGCGCTGGCCTTGGAATCTGCAGATGTGAAGCCCGGTGCAGTATTTGCATTGTACAACCAGTGATGGGCTATGAACTGGGAGCTCTGCATGTCTGTGGGAGCTGGAGAAAATCATCTCTACTGACACTTGTGTATTAGGGCTTGACAGGTTTTAAAAGTAACAATTGCATGAAAAGCATCCTGGTTTAGTAGCAACACCAGGCCTTTATCTGTCAGTTCATCCCATTCACTAACACTGTCCATGCAAGGTCCTACATACAAATCCAGTCTCCACAAAACCCCACCAAACTGAGGCAAATTCAATCTAAAACACAAATCTTTCACCAAATCCCCAACAAGATGGTAAAAAGCTCCAGCAAGCATCAAGAAACAGGTCCAGTGAAGTTTTTTCCACCCTGTGGTTTTGCCTGTAAAGTATAGGTAGCAATCATATTTGTTCCTACATTTTTGGCCTGCATTCTCTGTTAGAAGTGCAACAGACCTGTTCTGCTGGAGAAGCAATAGGAGGGAAAGTTTTTCCAAGAAGCTGTATGCATTAAAATGAGCCAACTGCACGCTGCACAGTGTTACACTAGTGGGAGCAAAGCTTTTCTTTCGTGACACCAACCATGGGTGAGGCTCGGTGCTGTCTTCTGCAGCCCAATGGGTCCATCCACAAGTTGGCATCAGCTGTGCATTGCAGCCTTCCAGCCAGCACAGCTTTCTGTGGCCACCCAGTTGCCTAAATGAAGAGAGAGAAGTTATAGGGGAGAGCCATGAAACTGCAAATGCTTTTCCATGTTTATAACATGAACGCCTTTGTAAAATCCCAGGTACAGGATGAAGGTTGAAAACTCCATTTTGAAAGGAGCAGGCAGACTTAAGGAAAGCGCTTTTGTAACTGCTGCCACAAACATTGCTGACAGCTCAGTGACACTGGAAATCCAAAAGGAGGGAGGGCAGCGTGGAGCCTGTCAGTTTAACTCTTTATCGGAACTTGTTTAATGGGACTTTATGTTCAGCCATGTGAACTTTGAAATACCCAAGTTCAAATTTCACCTTCAGACTTCCCATCTGTTCTTATTTCATCCTCAGACTTTCCATCTGCTCCCATCGAGGCCTTCCTAATGCCATGCCCAGTCAGACGATATGCTTTTACCAGGTGCTTCTCTCTTGGAAATTTTATGGCATATAAGAAACAATAAAAATTTATGTTGTACATGTTACCTGTGTTAATTAATTCCACTGCACAACAATGTTTTTTAAGTGATATTGTCCAGAAAGTCTGTTAAAATCTACTGTAGACAAATACTGCAATATTTTATAGCTCCTAGTGCCAGATGGGTTTGGAGTTCAGACATTTGTGCTAATGCATTTTGCACTTAGGTGCTGTGCTGGGAAAAATCGACTCCCAGTGACAAAGAGTTAACACGAAAATATTGCTGTTAGCTAGGGGCAGTGAATGCAAGGTGGAGGTGTGGTTTTCTGTACAAATTTTTGCTGGAAAGGAGCATCTGATAAGCTGTTAGTATGCATTTTACAAATTAAGGAAAAAAAAAAAGTGAAAGATCTTATTTCCTAATGCTAATATGTAAATATTTTCATGTCTGGAAGAGCAAGAATGTGCTGGCTGACAACCAAAGATGTGCTGGATAAAATCCCCTCCACCTGTTCAGAGGGCCATTGTGCTAGAAGAGAAAGATCACAAAATAAGCAGTGTTAAGTCCCTCATCGTAGCCAGTTTAGTAAGAATAATTAGTGTACTAGAGAAAGATTCACTGTCCAAGGGCACTCTCATAATTTCTTCTGCAATCACTGAACCCAAAGCCAACCAATATTCTGCACTCTAAGTGCACACAGTGGGTCACACACTGGGGCTTGTTTCGGACAGGGTTTTTTGTTTGCTTGTTTGTTCCACCAGGCTGGATAAACAAGGTTTTATGCCAAGCGAGAGTTTCCTTCCCTCAATTTTCCTCTCTCCCAAGCACTCTAGTAGCTGCGCCTCCTACATGCAAGGAATCCAGAATGAGCCCAGGGATTTCACATTTGAACCCAAATACTGTTAGATACCAGACAACAAGGGCTTCCCCCCAGCAGCAGATTCAAAAGTAGCCTCCTGCAAAAGGCTCTGTCATCTCTATCTTTGCGGGAAGCTCCCTGATGGCCAAGCAGAATTTGTTTTTAAGTGGCAGCTCCATCAACATCACATCATGAGTGTTAAAAGGTGCAGAGCTGTTGACGGGGGAATGGCCCTCAGCAATAAAAATGGAAAAAGGAGCTCGTCTCGGATTCATTTTCCTCAGAAAAAGAGGAAGGAGGACAGGGAAAGGACAGGGGTGCAGTCCACAGTGTCTGTTCACAGGAACATAAAGCTTGGATATTATCTTGTCTAACAATTTTTGGAAGCTGACAAACAGTTACAATTAATGCAGTTCATTTGCTCAGAAATTCAAATGGAAAATTGTAACATTGTGAGAATGGGCATTTACAATAATGCTGTGATTCAAAAATACTTTTGTGAATAAAAGAAATAAGTAGAGTTTCCTGCTATTTGTGCTTTTATAATATGTCATGTCTATAAATCTTCACACAGCTGTGGTTATTTGTCATGATAATCACGAATCTTCATACTTTCCTCAAATTTTAGTGCATGTGATTTGTTTCTATAAATGATGCCAACACTGCAATTATCTCTATACTTTATTCCATATTATTTTGTTTTTAAAGTCACAATCTCACTCTGAGGGAGAAGAGACAATACCTGTGTGAATTATGGACTAGTTATGATGCACAGATAAAGAAGACTATACAGATATAATGACCATCTTACAAGCAACCCAGAGACTAAAATCTGTTTTCATAAACTATTCAATGAATATTTATGCATAACAAATATATTCATGAACAGAAAATAAAAAGGCTAAATTTGCAATTAATATTTGTGTTGAATAATTTTGATTTACAAATGGGGACACTTTGTTCAAGTTCACTAATTATCAGTTAGTTTGCATGTCCGCAAACTAGAATATTCTAATGCAAATTGGGAAAACAAGTTAATATCCAATGCTTCCGGTAAGTTTTGAGGCTCTTCATCTATTTTTTTTTTTGTCTTCTAAAACATCTCAGATAATGCACTATTACTTAGTTACAGGTAAGCATCTTTCTAAAACTGACACGTGGTTTAACTTTAATAGCTATTACTATGATCATGATCCGTTATCAATGTATTCATTGTTTTTTATTTCAATAATGATGAGGCTGAAGGACTTCAAGAGTTAGTTGTAGGATATGGAGCCTTTCTTTTCTGACCAGTTTGGACACATCCCAGGTACATAGTGGCCAAAAAGTGCTACCATCTCTTGGCCAACCAATAAGCTACCGTATGTGAACTTTGTGGTCCAAAGTAGGTGTCTCTCACACACCGCAATTAAATATACTCCCAACTTGTCATGAGCGCAATGTGGAGTCATGTAATGTGCCATGTGTTTAATCCCAGAGAAGGTGGTGGAAATCCCATCAGATTTAAGAGTGCAGTTGAGGAAACCACTGGCAAAAGCAAGAGACCATATGTTCCCGGGAGCAATCCCATATCAACAGCAGAGGGTTGGAGAAACTTGATGGGTCCATTGCTGTGATTCTGCTACTGGTTTTCAGCAGATTAATCTGAATAGAAGCCTAACACTGAGGTTGCTCTTTTTTTTTTCTTTTTTTCTTTTGGAATACTTGCAAGTTCTCAATACAGAACTTTTCTGGACCGATGTTTAAAAGAATCATATACCCCATTCAGCTTCATTGCATTTTACCATAAAGAGGTGATAGAAGCTTTATACCAGCTGACTGTATCCATATGTGACCATATGGATAGATATGAATGATTGCAAAGAGAAACTAAAAAGGGCTGATCTATGCATGAATCTACACTGAAAAGCTAGTTTGACTTTCCTGTTCTTTCCAGGAAAGCTTCTAGGAGACGTGGCCTGGAAATTCAGGACAACACCTTTTACTTGTAAGCAGCAGGGAATTACAAGATGATATAGCAGCCTCCCAGGAACCAGCATCAGGAAGATGAAGATGATGTTACTGTTCACTCACCTCTGGGTAGAGTTTATCGGCACAGGCTGGTTGTGACCTGCTCCCCACAGCTCACATCTCTTGTCAATTAAACAAAGCTCAGCAAAGGCATTTTCATTACCCCAGAAACTTGCTTCTCAAAGCACTGGCTTATGCATAAACTTCTCCCTGCTGCAAAGTTGCTGCCGTCAGCCCAACCTCAACTTCTTTCATCGTCCCTTCAGATGTGCTGGCTGAGCTACCTCCTATCTCACTTCAGCCAAAGGAGCTGTTGCTAGCTTAAACAATTCATATAACTAGTTTTTTGTTTACCAATCTCATTTTCAACATTATGGGAGGGTAAACATAGGTGAAGGTGGCAAATACATGATGAGAGCCTTGGGAATCCCAGAGCTGCAGCAAGTCACGTGTGAAGATGCTAGTCTGTCTGCAGAGGGTTATCATCAGGAGCCTTCTTGGTAACCCATTGCTGAGGGAGGTATTTGAGGCCTCCTAATGGCTTGACCAAGAGCAAAATTAACCATGTTGAACACATCTGAGTACTCTGAGGTCACAACTCGTAACATGATCTGACTCTCTGTTGTTGGCCGGAGACCTCAGCTCAACAGAGATGTGGATGGAGCAATGGTGTCACTGCTCCAGGCAGATGCAGGGGTACAGGAACATGCTGCAGGAGCAGAGAGGACCCTTCCTCATCCCAGGTGCTGAACTGGCACCCACGGGTTTCCAGAGTGCCATCCTCGCACTCCTTCTCATTTTCCTTCAGCTTCTGCTAGGGGGTACTTCTCCCCTGACCCACACAGATCCCTCCAGCTCCATGGTAAGCAGTTTGCACACCTCTGTGCCCTCCTCTGTCCCAAAACAAGATGAAAACAGCTGCCACAGGTAGCAGACCTTTGGTGAAGCTCCCAGCCATGAACAGCTAACAGATCCGATCCTTGTTAACATCAGTGGGTTCATAAGAACAGTTCATTGGTCAAAGCAGGGAAAAGCTAGCAAAAACAGAAAAAACATGTTTGGTTACACTCCAGACTAGGAGAAAATTTCTCTTCTAATCCAAAAAAAAGTTTCTCCTTGCTGAAGCATCAGTGAAGGCAGAGCAGGATGGGGAACACAGTTCACCTCAGCCCCATGCGAGTGCCTGTGCTGATCGGGTCTGGTTGTGTGCTTGTGCTGCTCTCTCCCACATCACCTGGATCCTTCACCTGTTTTTCTGTCATGGAAACATTAAAAAGTGTACATCTTTCTGCAACACAGGGCAAAATGCACTCCCACCCTCACCAATTTTCTTGAACTGAATTCTTTTCTTCCAGAGATGTCTAATGATCATGGGAGCTTTCAAAGTATTTTCAAAGGTTCCTCAGTTACTCAGACAAGTATTCCTCCTTGTTCTATGAACACCGTAAGCCACAAAAATAAAAAAATAAATAAATAATGAAAAAAAATCCAGTGCTTTTAATCCCTGACATTTTCAATACTTTTCTTGCTTCCTCTGAGTTCTAATTATTCCCTGGGAAACACTTTATGTTTAGAGAACTTCTTGTTTACTAACACTAAGTCAATATATTTTGGTACTAGATTCGAAATGAATCCAGCAGGAGATATATAAACTCAGTTAGCATTTACTGCATTTTCAGTTCAGGACAAAGACTTTCCTGGAATCAAACACATCATCATAATTTTAGTAATTTACAGTGACGATCTGGGGCTTAGAAGCAAAGTGAAAAACAGCAACATTGCCTTTTGTTATTGCTCTATGTTGTGTAAGGATGATGGGCAGGGTTTAGATGATGGCAGTTGTTTTACAATAGAATTCTTTCTTTTTTTTTTTTTTTCCTGTTTTCTTTTTTATAAATAGAAGTCCTCTAGTTCTTTCTTTTTCCTGAAGAATTTTCCCAGCTGTGGCTCTGTGAAGGACCAGAACTTGGAACATCTTTCAGCACTGACCAATTCCAGTTTGTCAAAGAGAGTCCAACAATGTATGAGCATTATTAGATATTAAGTGAGTTGAAGAGAACCACAAGGGACTAGTGTGGTATAAATGGGACATCTATGTTCCATAACTGATGCCAGTGAACATTTAAATATATACTAGAGAGGAAGACTGAATCAGTGCGTGAATCCCTCCACACCCATTAGCAACGCCACAGGCACAGAAAGGATAAATAGTACTTTCCAAGTTGCAGCTGCCACCTGCGCTGCTTGGGCAATCACTCCAGCAGCTCCCCTAGCTCCTCAAGAATCACCTCTCCTTCTGTAGACAAACATTTATGGCCAATGGCAAGGCTTTCATTGCTGTCCTATTTCTTGATTCTCACTACAGATTATGTGAACCCAATGTTACTAGTTCACCCTCTGCATAGATAGGCTCTACTTGTCTAGGATGTCTAGCTATACTGAGGTTTTATTGCCATAAAATGATTCTGTGAAATTAAACCTAAAATGGTTTAACATGATTTTTAGGGACGGTAGAAAAGTGAAAGAAGCAGAAGCCATAATCATGCAAATGGGAGAGAAAACTGCAGAGCACAGAAGGATTTGGATGGCTCCTACAGTGAGTGCAATTTTGAACACCAAACACTGTGTCTCCTGGAAAAGACTGAGGGACAGACAAGGTTTCTTCACTTTGGAAAACAACTCCCAGAGACTCAAAAAAAAAATTACTGCCTTTTCCATCTGTACTGATTGCTCAAACAGAACAAAATATATGAGGGGCATTCCCCACTTGGTATTGCTGTCTACCACTTGCTTTCCCAGATCTGTGAATTTGCCTCAAGAGAGGGGGCATCAAAAAGCATCAAGGACTTCTCACTGATGTGAGCTGCTTCTATATAACCAACACACTAACAATTTCCATGAGCCAACAGAGTCAAGAATCAGGTACCACTGGCATGTGTTGTCCTCTCCATGTCAATCAGAAGCCAAATGACCCCATGCTTTTTGGTATTAACAGTAATAGTGCATTCCAACATGTCAGCACTATTGGCCTTTCAAGATCATCCATGACGGTAAGGAATGTAATACCAGCCAAGGAATGCAATACCACCACCATGAGGGAGAATTCTCTTTCCACAAAAGAGTCAATTCCTATGCTCCACACAAATCTGGATTAAAGATTTACAGGATTAAATAGGAGATCCAGCCTTCATGGCAATACCCAGCCTAAGTGTACTGGCACTTCACAAATTAGTTTTCACTGACTGCTAATGCCTTTCTTAACTCTTTATCTCTGCTCCAGTCCTGCCTCAAATCCTTACTGCTGGTACCACCATGACTTCTCGCCTCAGTCCTGCTTTGGGTGCTTCTCTAGTCATAGGACTAGCTTTTTCTAGCTTGAGCTGAAATAATCATTTGAGCACTGGGGGGCCCTAAGTTCTCGTACATATTCACAAGTGCCTGGCTTGGCAAAACAGGTGGAAGTGAAACATATAACCTCCTGGTATTTCATAGATGAGAAAGGATATCCCACATAAACCTTCAGAGGAGTCTGATTTATTAGCCCACTCTTGGTTAATTCAGCACCAAATTCAGTAGAAAAAAATGATGTAATGGAGCTGCACACCTTTTAGGGTTCAAGGTTCATTTAGGCAGCAAGTGGGTTGAAATCCAGATCTTTCTCAGCCTGAACCCACACTGCAGATCTCAGGGGGTAGCCAGTAATTAGACTCCTGAATTGCTGGGATAGCATCATTCTCCCTTCCTTTCCTCTGAAGCTGGGCCACAGAGCACAAAAACAATCACGATTCATGGCTGAGATGAAAATGTGAAATAAAAAGTGAAGCAGAGGAGAAGGCTTAATAATTTTCAAAGTCTGAATTGGATTCATAATCTTTCTTTGAATTTTTGGAGCCAAGTAATCCAGGCAATCGTTTAACTTCCCAATATACATGAAGCTGATTCTGATTTATGCTAATGTGCTTTATGTCCTGCATTAACAGTTCATTTAAAGTTCTTTAAGGTCCCTTTACATCTCTAAAGCAATATAAAGGAGACATACTATAAGTTAGTGTAGGGTGGAAACATTTTCTCCACTATTATTTATTCAGCTTTTTGTGGATTTCTTTGGCATGGAAACTATATGAAGCTTTAATTGAATGGGTCCCCAGAAGTCTTAAAATATTACTACTATAGATAACCATTTCCAAGAACTGTTCTCTAGAATTATTTATGCGCCAGTCTTGCTAAGGACACTAAGATTTTGCACGTGAATATGAATTATCATATAGAATGCTTGGGCTTTTGCCAGGACTTATATGAAATGAAAGCATTTACATAAATGAAAGGGCCGCCTGATTTTTCTCATGGCTTCCTTGTATACTTGGAAAAATTTGCCAAAATGTTGCATCACCAACTACTTCGTCCTTCTGTCTAGATCATACGGTGTGCAGTTCAGTGCTTTGCAGAGAAGTAGCAGAGCGTATTTTTCCCAACAGGCCTTTGGGTGTAAGGGGACTCCAGCCAGTGTGCCATACCCACAGTAGTGAATTCAGCAAGGGTTACATCCAGCTCTGCATCTTTGCTGAGGCTTTTGTAGACTGAGAATAGTCCAGCTAAACTCCAACAACCAAACTCCATTTCATAATGGAGTGCTGCAGTAGAGTTTTTCGATTTCTTATCACTAGAGCAAACGGTTTGCATGGCCATTGCTGCGTAACAGCTTTGCTGGTAGTTTGTTACAAAGCATTTCATTCGGTTGTACCAAAGCAAGTTGATCTTGCTAAGCTTTCGTCTCAAATGTAAACTATTTGAGCCACTGTAAATAAGAACATCTATGGGATAAAATAACAATTGCTTTAAAAGGAAAATGTGGTATTTGCCTTCATGTAAAAACAATTCATCTGTAAAATCTCTTTTTATCTCCCTCATCCTTCATCCACTGGGCATATCGTGCAGTTCCAAACTGCTGAAATGTGGCACGCAGTAACAAGGTTATCAACCATACTAACTTAGAGGTCTTTGAAAAAGAAAACTGTCAAAGGAGGCCGTTGATTTTAGTAACATCTCAAATGCAAATTTTTGATTATTCTGAATTTCCTTCCTAAAGTAACCACTCTGAAAAGCTGCTCCTTTTATGTGGCTCAAAGCTATCTCAAAGTCTTACCACTGGTCTCTGTGGGGCCAATTTTTCAAATTACCAGTAATTCTTGGAATAAAAACACTGCATCCCACTTCCAGCAATGCTTTACAAATCCTCTGGCTTCCTTTGAACTAAATGCTCCTTAGGCTCCTGCTTTATTCTTTTATCAAGCTCATATGTCTGAGAGGCTCAGTATATAAAACAGTTGTTTATTATCAAAAGAAGGTAAATGTCTACTATTAGAGACAAATTGGAAATATATACTGGGGTAAATTCATTCTACTTAGCTCTGGACATCGAAATCAGGTGCATTAATTAGATGTACTCTAGGCAAGTACTCTAGGCTGCCCATAGAGTCAGTGGAGAGAGAAAGGCATTTATTGGAGGCAGAAATCTTCACATAAGATCTCCAGCTTGACTGTCTGGGAAAGGTGATAGGACAGTTGTGTTACTAAGTCAAGGTGCCTGAGGTTGACATGAATCTGGATCTGAGTCTACAATGAAATATAGTTGATTCTTAGAACATTAGATACAACAATTTTAACACATATTTCTGTTATGTTATCCAGCCTGGAAAAAATAAATAAAAAAGGTTTTCAGTAATGAGCTCACAGAATAGTTGCAGTTGGAAGAGACTTCTGGAGGTCAAGTAGTTCAACCTCCTTCTAACGACAGGGACAGCTTCAACATCAAATGAAATCGGTCAGAACCTTGTCCATTTGATTTCCAAACATGTCCAAGGGTACAGACTCCACAACAATGCTCTGATTTTATTTTAAAATAAATGGGGTGGATAGCTAATATTACACAGAAACATCTTATGACCCGTCTGTTTAAGGTCAAACATGCCAGCAGAGAGGACCACATGATAAACATTTTTGGACTAGTGAAGGATCCGCTTTTCAACTAGAGTGAATGCAAACTTCTAGCTAGATAAGTATACAGGTGAGTAAGCCAGTATGAAGCCACAGTAGAGTGCTGAACATTGCACAGATTTACTGCATCTAGGATCACACACAGTGTTTTGAAGATGTTAGCACTTATGTAGATTTGCATGGACTGTGATCATGCACACTCCTATTGGAGCCCCATCTTATTTTCATACATTCGGGAATAAATCAGTGTTTCTTCACATGTTGAAAACACTTTGCCTTGACTTAGATTTGCTGTATGTGAGGACCTACCTATCAATAGCACTCCCCCAGGCATGTATGCCATTATCTGAACTAAGTGACAAAACAAAGGATTAGTTGAACAGTTCTTTCAAGAGTAAAGACTACATAAGAATGTAAAAGGACCTGAAAATGTAAACATCAAGATCAATGTACCCCCAAAATTATTTTTTTATTCATGTGTCTGATATCTTTTTTCCCTTAAAAAAATAGGAAATCAACTACTGCTTCAATAATCTGCACAAGGTTCTAAGGCTCTCTGTTTTAGGCATTTTACTGGAAAAAAAAAAAATCTATTTGCAGGGTCATGGGTGCTGTTATGAGAGCTTATGGACAGCAAATATTTCTTGTCAACTTGCAGCATTTGTTTCTGTTTCTTTTCCTAAAAGCTGCCCATGCTGTCTCTTTTACAAATTAATCTGAAATTTCAAAGACCACACACTTGGCTTTTCCATTTACTTTTTTTTTTTTTTCCCAGAAGCCCCTAAAAGGGAGAGGAGCCTTGTTAGAATTATTTCTTTCCAGAATAGAGTTTGAACTGGAATTCCATTGGTGAAATGTTATTTTGTGCTGGCCAGTATCCATAAGTTCCATCTTCATATTAGAAGTTTATCATCTTGCTTAAGCTAGAACTGTGTCCAGCTGGGGAAATGCCATTCACCTCCCCTCATCATCTTACTAAATATTCAGCGAATGAATTCAAACAGCTAAAAATGTGTGGCTCGTAATATGCATCTTGAATTTATAGTAACACTATCCACACGTTAATAAGGAATTTGCAAACTATAAAGATGATTATCTTTGTCCTTAAAGATTTATGTTGTTAACCAGGCCAGTTCCATATTAGCAATGATACACTAAGCAGTCACTTATTTCAAATTGCCAACATTTTCCCTAGCCTGTTTTTCTGCAGCAAAATGCAAAAAGCTCAGAAATTCAAAATGAAATCGAGGTTAAGATAGAAGTTGGCATAGTAACCATTTAGTCCATACATTATCAAAAGCAACCAATTTAAGCCTGTTATCCCACCAAATAATTTGAAACAGAAAGACCTGAATAACATTATTGCCATTGCTTGAAAATGCTTAAAAAGTCTTCAGGAAATTAATCTTTTGATCTTAATAATATGTAAATTTTCATCTGATCTCTGCTGACAGGCCACAGTATGATGTCAAATCTGTTCCTTGGTGCAAAATCTTGCAGTTTTGTATGAAAAAGAACATGGCTCTGCACAACTCAGGGACTTCCTCATGTGAATGCTCACAAGGCAAATATTGTGGTCATGTTTTTAGACTATTTACAAGTGTAGTCCTTTGGACACAGTCACTTCACTGTCAATGGCAGAGGTGGTTTGGTACAATTCATCAGATCCTCCATTAAAAATTGACAATCATCTGCTTAATCAGGTCTAACTTTCAGCAAAATTTTATTTGCTAACTAACCATTCTGTGTGTTTGAGGCTAATAAGATCAGCCATGCATTTGGAGGGCTCAAAACTTCAAGATGAGATAGAGATGTGAAAAACTAAGATATGGAGATGAAGGCCTAAATTCATTTTTTGTTGGTTGAATGCAAGCAGTTAATCTGGGAATATACCCAGAGAGCTCCCACCTGCCCACACACACAGTGCCTGTGGTCCTGGGACAGCAGCAGTGGTCTGCAGGGTCCCATGAGCTTGAAGAGTCATCACCTTCTTCTCCAGGATCTGCATGGTGCTACTTGCAATGAACACTGCTCCTCTCAAATCTTCAACAGCTTTCTGTCAATGAGCATGAAATATGGACATCTCAGATGCTTTAGCAACAGTCAGACACCTCAGAGGAGATGATTGCTTCATTCCTAACCTTCTGTTTCTCTCATCACGAGCCCCCATGAGCTTCTGTCTGCATCACCTTCATATCTGAGCCTCCAGCAGCAAGCATAAGAGTATCATGGTTTCTTCCAAACAAGCCAAGCACTGTTTATCACTGTAGTTGCCCAGGACAGTATGTTTTATCTTATACCCCAAAGGCAGATTCAGTTTGGACTACATTCTCTTTAAAAGTCAACCCCTCTGGTGCAGTAAAATACATTAGGTTTGATGTGCTTGGCTATGAAAAACTTTCCTTTTGCCAAGGCTACATTGTCTGAAGTCTCAAAGTAGGAGTTATCATGTTATTTGAGATGAAGGGCAGAGTAATTTGTGGTGCTTGGGCATGACATATGTAATTTTACACTTTATCTGTAGGTGTGATACTGGATTCTGCTAGAGCCGACACCTGGTATCAATGTTCATTCTGGCATTGGTTCAGCAGAACTCATAACTTCTAAGGAAAAACACACATTTCTGTATAGAAAAATAACCTCAAGTGTCCAGAGATAGGCTAACATTAGAAATGGGTGACCTACCCAGCAATCTGTAGGTGACAGAGAAATAGAGGGAGGTATGCCTCTGGTTTTTGGGGGTATTTTTTGCTTTAGGGGTGATGTGACAAAAAACACTTCTATGTATCTCTGTCTAGGTCTTAAGAACTATTTAAAGAAATTTGCTCATACTAATGTTTTAATGCAGTATTTGTCCTAGAGCACATTAAATAAAACTTCATTTTGCTCTTGGGAGGTACTTTTCCTGTTATCTGCCTGCCGTAGCTATTTGCTTCTGGCAAGGAGATACTTGAAGAGAAGGAAGACTTTCATCACAATTTTAGTGGACTGAGAATTGCAGCAGTCTCCAAATAAATGATGTTTCTGTGGGCAGGCTAGGTACTGAGCATCAGGGGAGATCATTATTTAAGATCAGTGCTAAGAAGGCCGTTCTTAGTGTCAGTGCTAGGCTGTGTCATTTAAAATCATTCCTGGAGCTACTGTAGAACAAGTTTATCAAATTCATACCCCTCATCCGTAGTATTAGCATGCAAGTGCATGATCATCACAGAGAGGGACACTGCAGAGTCTGGTGCATTTTTCAAGCTGAATTTCCAGAACTGAAATAATCCATTGTAGAAACGGCCACTACTTTAAAGCTGGGTCAGCTAGTGAAAACTGACAGACAGCCTCATATTTCCATTGCAGGATATGAACCTTTTTATCCACATATCTGTATTTTTTGAACTGCAGCTTTTATATAAAAACAGAAGTGTTGTGCTGCACATAAATGGAGGTGACTGATTTTGCAGCAGGTCTCTATGTATAAACAACTATAAAAGACAGACAGCACAGGATTTAGCAGGCCATGCTCAGAGTACTAGCTATAGCAGCATTGTCTCACATCTTTGAATTTATAGAGACAGATCAGTGTAACAAGAGAATCGGTGATTCATTTCACTCACTAAATAAAAGAAGTATGTTCCAGCTATCATGACTTGCCATTAATAAAAGCACCTGTGCTTTGAACTAGATAATCAATAACACTCTCAATTTTGAAATAGGTTTTTATACATTTTACACACAGGGTTTTTTTTTCCTAACTTTATAGCTTTGTTTCTTGCTTCTTCATCAAATCAAGAAGATCCAGTCAAACATTGAAATAGTGAATCTGAATTTATCTCTGTTTTTCCACTTCCATAAACTACACTTTTGAAGATCAAAGCCAGCATCTCATTGACTGCGTTTTAAGTGTCATTTGGCAACCTGAATAAAAGTTGAGATATTTCCTTTAAGTGGTATCTTTAAAGCTATGTATTGAGAAGTGCTCTCTAATCCCCTCTGCAAATACCCAGAACAGAACAACAATAAACCATAAATGGTTCTTGCCACCTTTTTCTGCAACTCTTGCAACCACATCTACTTCTACTGTAAAACAATCTTTAAGACAACTTGGCACCTTGTCTGACAAGTCACAATGATTGTCACACAATTTGACTGCACAGTTTTGAATCTCTGGAGAAAAACTGCAACAGTTCTGCAACTGCAAAATGTCACTGGATAATATTTGAATATCAAACATCTGAAAAAGTTATGCACGTCCACGTACACTTGTATTGAGATAGGCAGAGGGAGAGAGAGGCAAAAAAACCATGCTGTAATTGTTTGCAAATTCTTGCAGATGTTTATTCATTTTCTCTGGTTGAAACTCTACTTGGTATGTGATCAAAAGCAACTATATAAAGGAGTTTGCCTTCTTTAAGAGCATTCCTTCCATTAGCGATAGTATTAGAAGACAGGCCAAAGAGAGGATTTCTGAATGGAAACCTTGTTGACAGTTGTGGTAATCCAGACTGCAGTTGGCTATTTTTCCATGTGGTTGTTGGGCTGGGATTTTTGTTTATGGTTTAGGTTGATCACATTTTCATGTTCTTTACAGTCTTTGACAGACAGCTTTAAACTAGAAAAGCACAGCTGTAATCTAAAAATATATTCATATCCTCGGTTACCACAGTCTTAAACTTCTTTCAGGAATTATTATGCTATGCAGTTTACAAAGGATACAGATACAAAAAAAAATCCATAACAGCTATTATCAAACTCAGCCGTAACCTTTCTTGCAACGCTATTCAATTGAATATCTGTAAAGTAAAATTCTGTCCTTGCAGATCATTGTAAGTGCCTCAGAAATGGCCTAGCACAATAAAAAAAACATGATGCTACAGTTAAATATGCTTATGCAGAAGTAGCCTGACTCACATGAGTTATCCCCATCTCAGAGATGCAAAGGTTAGAATGAAAACATTAGATCATCCAGTCTGTCTCTTTAATTTGAACCATAGAATCTCATCCAGTTACTCCTGTATTGAAGTCAGCTGCTTAGGCTTGCCAAGAAAAATCTTCTGAAAAGACATTGAGCCCCGATGTGTAAAGTGGTAATTCCTGCCAGTCAAGTTATGTACCTACATTTTTCCATTATACTCTTCGATAAAATTGAATTGTGGTTGGTGAATGCACTAAGTACATTCTGAAATAAAAATGTGTTGCTTGCAGCAATGATAAATTAACAGAGTACATGCTATTCATACCGTGTGTCTCCAGAAGATAAAAGTGTTTTGCAAATTATCCTGTGACAGTTATAACAGCAAGTGTTCTTTCCAGAAATTGGTGGAGAAATAGGGAACAATTGATAATGAAATTATCATAAACATCCATCCACCTATCCTTCAATATCTAAAGATCCAGAAATTGCACTGCAGGTTTTACACTGATAAATAAATTAAAGTTGTTTCAAATGAACTGGATGACTGGAGGGGTGGCAGGAAGGACATGGGGCATTACACCCACATTTTCTCATGAGTCAGATCCACAGAATCATGATTGTCCGAAAAAACAATAAAAAGCATATAAGAAATTTATAGCTAAAGTTCCATGTAAAAATAAATGTATGATTCTTGCTTTTTGTACTCAAGCTTTTAAGGCTTCATTCGGGTTTTACTTCTGCTGGTTTTTAATTTCATTTCTATATGTGTTAACTGTTGTACCTCAACAGTTCTGGAATTCTCTCATGCACTGACACACCTTTGAAATACTGAAGATTTCATGCCACCTGTTACAGTTATGCCTGTAAAGGCCTTGCAGAAAAAATCATATATGTACACACACACTCACAAGTTAACCATGTATGTACAGAGAATGCATCTGCCCTGCATCTTGTGTACATGCAGATCCCGTGTCACACAGACATAGGTGCCAGTAGGTACCAGGTGCTCAGTTCAGAACAGGATTTCACCCAAACCTTTTACTCAGTTTTTTAAACAGCAGTTCTGTCAATAGCCCTTGTTCCCATCAAGAAAACTCAGCATATCTGAATAAAGGCCATTTTAAAATAAACTCCTTTTTAAATAAACAGTCTATCCCAAACTATTACCCTGGCCAATTTTGTAATTTTAGGGATGTATATACTCTAAGACAGGTATCAATTTTTCTTTCTCAGCTTTGTTTGGTAAAGCAAATCTTTGGAAAGAGAATATAAGTTACATGCAGCCCTTCTCTCAGTGCCTGCCAAGAAAATATAGATCAAGTGTTCAGTTACATATATAAAGATACAGCAAGGATTCTAGAACAAAATACATATCTTCATCGGCTAATGACTTCTTGGAAATTTACTGACACAGACTTTTGGAATAATCAATATTTCACAGAACAGCCAACAATGAAATAAGCCACAGCTGTAACAGTCATAGAAGTTCATATACACTGCAGCCAAAGATCAGCAGAAAAGAGGGAGTTTTCTGCCTCCATTTTCCACCTGAGACCTAAGGCTGCATCTGACATTTACATCCAGTGTTTTCCTTTTGTTTAGTTCCTGTCAATCGTGAAAGCATTTTTTTCTTTACAAAGCAATATTAACAGCATTTATTTTAGGGATGTTTTCCCTAGCAAATCATTTTCCATGAAGATTACAAGGACAAAGAAAAATCTAAAAGGCATGAAATAGGTGGTCTCACATCAGCAATAGCGGTACAAATGGGAGGCGACTGTCTTCTCTTTTGAAGTTTTGGGAAGAGTAAAGAGAGATGGATACTGTCTACACCCTCTCTTTCTTCACATTGCAGACTCTTAGGTCATAAGTAAATAGGGTGATATTGCATCTCTGTCACCACGAGTAAAGTTTTGCACTCTGTGTTCAGGAATGAATGTCTAGGAATATGGAGTTAATTTACATTTCTTTAAGGGCATATGAACTGCATTGAAGAGTGCAGATGTTAATGATAACAGAAATCAAGGAGGCTTTTCCTGGAAAGGATGAAAAGTTTTGTCCTCATTAGCCCGCTGTTCTGGACGGCTTTGTTGAATCATTCTTCATGTCATTCATCTAAGTAATTGATAGTTTTAAGTATATTTGTAAGCTTTTCGTATTTCACAGAAATGCTCCTCAAGGGTGCTTATTGACAAATAACAAGTTGCTAACTAAGAATGGAGTGAGGACACAGTACCTATCAATGGACATGAAACATCTGGTGAAAATATGTTACAGCTAGAAATGTTGATAGTTCACTCTATGCCTTTAAAAAACTTCAGTGCAGAATGTATACATGCATCGATGACCTACATACCAGTAGATGCAACACCAAGGACAAAGACAGGGTCAAAAATAGCATGGTGCAGTATCTGATATTAGACATATTATAAACAGTTGTGTTCTCATACTACATCAGGAAAAAAAAAAAAAAACACCCTCATATCTGGAGTCACTTATTCTGCTAAATCAGAACCTAAGCTCTGATGGAGAAAGCATCTCTGACGGATAAGAGGGTTGTCTGGTCTCCAGGAAGAACACTCCACAGCAGTGGGTGTGCTACAGGCTTTACCAAAGGGTGTGCAATGAGGCAGATCTCCCTTCTAGTGACACGGGACTTCACAGGGTCATCCACCTCATAGAAACTTTGCCAAAACACCTGAGATTTGCTTTATCTGCTAGTCTTTTACTGACTCTGCTCATGGGTTGTCATCCTTTTCAGCCTAGGATGCCTCATAGAAGTCCTGAATTACAGAAATCAGTCTGGTGAACCTAGCATTCTGAAGTGCATTTCTTACAGCAAAACATTGCAAGGCTTACTGTTTAAATCCTTGATTTAATTGTTACATGGTATAGTATGAGCAGACCAGCTTTTCAGATGGCATAAGTTAAAACTAAAGGAGCTGTGAAGATTTAAACCAAATGGGGAGCTAGCCCCCATGACTGGAAGTAATAAAACTAGGGCATCCTTACCTAAGCTGTAACAGAGCTGCCCTGATTCTGTGCTGCCTTGCCCCCGTGCTGCCACAGCTTTCAAACACAGGACAAAGTGAACAGGATCTCTCTGCAGCTGAAGAAATTATTCAGTTATTCTACTTTTGGGGGGTGGAGGGTGGTCTACAAACAAGTTGCCATTGGCATCCATAGTACTCACAGATAATGGGGATGAGACTGACAGCTGGAGGATCCTCTCCTCTGACACCTCGGTCCCTCCAGGAAACCAGGAATTTGGCGAAGGACACCATGTGGATGCTCAGCCACAACACTGGAAGCCACACAACACTACCTGGTAACTGCTACCACCTCAGGGTCATGGCACAGTGTGACACCTCAGGAGAAGCCAATGCTCTTGCAATGAACTTCCTGCATGTTTTTGGGTCTCCTCACCCCAACATGTTATAAAGATCAGATGGTACAACGACAGCTTGCATGGTATAATACATTTATGAACTGCTAGTGAAACTCATAGAGGCACAGCAGGAGGGGAGAAGAGAAAATGTGTTCAGTGCTTAAGAAGTTACTAAATATTTGGGTAGGGTGGCGGGATTCTTTTGGATCTTTCTACTCCCTACACAGAAGTTGCCTTTAAAGGCTGATTCAAGCCCCAGACATGTTCGATGCTATTTCAAAGAAGAGATAAACCTAAATATGAAGTTACAAGCTTATGAAAGATGACTAAGAGAAGAAGATGAAGGGATAGAAAGCAAGG
This sequence comes from Anseranas semipalmata, assembly GCA_013399115.1. Taxonomy (NCBI): domain Eukaryota; kingdom Metazoa; phylum Chordata; class Aves; order Anseriformes; family Anseranatidae; genus Anseranas; species Anseranas semipalmata. The sequence continues at coordinate 347,958 of VXAA01003099.1, forward strand.
TTAATAGGGGGCAACAGAAAATGGCAAGAATGAGAGATTTTTTTAATGTTTGCCATGGAGAGCAAAGCAGAGATTACAGCTGCAGGAAAGCTCACTTACCAAACAACCTATTGTAAGAAGACATCCTCAACTCTGTAACCTAAACTAGCCTTTCTGGATCATCAACACATATGGCTGCCATATGGTCCATTAACACCAGTAGGCTGAGCTTCTAGTGTCTGGGCTGGCTGCTGGGAACACAGGGGAGATCAGATGGCCTGATCCACATTACACTTCAGCCTGGAATAACGCAGGGTGCTGGACTGGCTCTCAAGGTCTGCCTACGGAGCACGGAATTTCAAGGGGTGTGGTGAAAAATCACAAAAATCCTATCTCTAATACTTTTATTTTGCTTCAAGGCAAATTGTTTGCAAAAACTTTCCTTTTGATTTCTGTTATCCAAATAATTCCAGCTTAAATTGGAACTTGACTATTAATCTGATAATGACATGGCTGAGACGCATTCTCTGACGATTGATCTCAAATGACTTACAAGGCTTTACTTTACCTCATTGTCTGCATTCCTTTCCAGCCAGGAGCTCTGTCAGTATTTAACACACACACAAAACCCCCCCAAATGTAAGTATTAAGATGATTACTATGTACCTGGAAATATCCTTTAATTTTAATTTTGTTTTATTTTATTTTTAGCTTCAAAGCTTTCCCAGGAATGAACACCTGTCTTTCACAGCATTACAAGAAATAATCGGGTACCTCAGATGCTTTGTTATGTCAAGTCCTCTAATAGGGACACTGTGAGTATAAGTCACATTTTAATTAGTGATCAAAGCAAAGGACACCTGTAAATTTTGGTTCAGTTTCTTCAGTTCTTTGATATCAGGTTTATCCATTAGAAAAGGACTCCTTTGATGCATATCCTGCTGACACAAGGTATCTTTCATGCATAGATGCCACGGTGACTGGAGCCTTACAAATGCCGAAACAGAACAAGATGAAGAGAATACTGTGTTTTCCCCCGTCCCACATATCAGTTTAAATCTTATCTCTAAAAGCAGCAAAACTCGCCATCCTGTACAGTTGCCTTTTACTCCCATGACTCCAATTTCCATTTAAGACTGCAGCTACTTTAGGAGGTGCGTTTGGGAGTTTTTGTTAGGGTCTGGCCCTGAGAGTTAGTGACAGATCTGTGCAAGCCTTGCAGCCTGCTCACCCTTTCTGCCCAAAGCAGCACTGAGAGGCTGGTGGGGAAGGACGGGATATAATGCTGGTCCCTAAGACTCCTTCCCAACTTCTGTTGAAAAAAAAAAAAAAAAAATGTTAAGAATTCCAGCTCAAATTTCCATTCATTTCCAGGGGGACTGTGAAAAGGCGTAAAGTAGTAGTTTGGCCACCCCCATCAGCCTGTGCCACCAGTGCAGCCAGCAAGGCAGGGACAAACCCAGCATCCCGCAGCTGCCGTGAGCTGCAGGTAATGTCCTCCTGTGTAGAGGGGACACAGAACCCACCTGCAGAGGACACAGAACCCACCTGCAGGCTTTGCAGGTATTGGAGAGGGGACGTAGAGAGTGATTGGTCCTGGAAAAAGCAAAGGAAATAATAATAGCTATATCACATGTCTTCACCTAAAAGATGAGTTTGAAAGCTATTGATCACTTATCATGGGGCTTTCTTACCCAAAAAGGTGGCATCTGACAGAGAAATCAGTGCAGCATGCACTACTTGACGCCAACACAGCAATACAACCACCAGATACAGCCAGAGTCAAATCTGTTCCTCAGAAAGTACCTTTGTCCTCTACATAACGAGTCCTACAGTTCAAAAAAAACTAGCAGTTTTAGGTGCCTGAGTTTTAGAAAGCCTGTTTTAAACTAACAGAGGATATAATGCAACAATGTAAAAGTAACACATATCGATAACAACTACGCAGATTCTTTGCCTAACTTTGCCTATCTGCAAACCAGATAAGTAGCCTAAATAAGTCACCTGGGTTTCCTCTACAGTCAAATGTGAGCAACAGGCACCTTCACAGTGAGGTGCCCTTTGTCAAGGGAAATGATTCATGCTCCAGAAGTGCCTGCCTTTATATAGACAAAATCTGAGCATTCAGTGACTACAGTTAAGTGAAATGAATCCCATTGCAAAGTAAAATATAAGCAATTTGCAATGGGAGAATTTAGCTAAAAAGCAGATTGGTTTTCAAAGGGAAGAAAAATTTATTTTTATTTAGATGGATCCAATTTGTCTGCATTAAGCTTTCATCTATTTCTTTAAACTGAGTTTCAAATGAAACTACACTACAAATTTTGGTAAATAAAATGTTTGTCTTTCAGAAATGAGTGATTTTTATTTTCTTTCCTACATGAAAACAAACGTGAAAATCCCTAGCAGAGAAAAGCTTTGACTAATGTGATAGCAAATCCATCAGCATAACTTCACACAAAATAACTCCTGGAAGGGACAAAGATTGCCAGAAACACTCCCTCCCACACCATGCAGCTCTTATAGACTGTTTTGCAGGAACTGGAGTGTCAAGGTGAAATACCAAATTCTCAGAAACAACACTATGAAAGCAAACATAACACTTCTGATTATTTCAGTGTCAGAAAACCACCAAATCAGACCTGAAGCAATATGAGAACATATTCTTTAGACATCATCTGCTCTGCTGTCTGTCTCTGCCTTCAAGGGAAGGAAGGAAAGTAATGAAGATGGATTAGAGGAGAGAAGAAGGGGAGAAGTATCTCTCTCATACCACATTTGGGAGAGGGAAAAATAACCTTGTAATATCTTTAGAAAACATTTTCTGTATTCTCTTTCCTTAACTGGAAGATACAGAACTGAACATCTCTCTGTCTAGACCCTCCCTCCTGCAATACCTCAAGGCTTCGCAGTCATCAGTGGATTTACCTTTGCTGCGTCCCTCTTAATGTAGGAAAGTGTTACTATCATTTTTTATAGATGGAGAACGGAGACACAGGAAAGATTTAAGTATCTTCCCCAAAATAACAAAAAAAATAAACTGAAATTTAGCCAAGAGTTGAGCCCTGTTCCGTTATATCATAAACCAGTAACCTACTCTCTAAACCATTGTTCGTATTCCTATTCTTATTGCCCTAACCTGAATCATATAGCCAGTAAATTGTACCTGTTCTTGTGCCAGGGACTCCAGTAATGCTTTGCATTATTATTGTCACTAGTCCAACAGTCTGCAGACAACACTTTGTAGATATTACTTCTCATGTTGGTAAAGCTGCACCTCTGACCAGAGTGGGCTTAATACCTAATATAGAGCAGCTCAGGAATTTTTCCATGAAACTTTGAGAAAAGATGATTTGTTATAACCAAAATTTTCCATACTCGCTTGCCATGTTCAACAAAAGTTTTCTGCAGAAAAGTTTGTGAACCTTAGGAAGGAATTGCCTTTCAGAAAGATTGCTCAGTTCACATATTGCTGGTAAGGGCATTCTCCCAGCATGCGATAAGCTTGGTTTGTGTCCCTGCTCTGCCCATACAGAATAAATAAGTTTTGCAGCCCCCGTGAGCTGCTGACAGTTTCAGCATGAGGGTCTATTGCTTCTGAGTAAAAATTCTGACAGGTTTCTGGTTCATCAAAGGAAAAACAGGAAATGTTTCTAAACCCTAGAAGCTATTTAGAGGATGGACAAAATGGTGGCTAAAAGAACTCCCTTAACTCTGCCTCCACAATGAGGGTTTAATTCAGATCTGTAAGGCATTTAATTCAGATCTGTAAGGCAAGGTTAAATAACCTGATGGGTTTAAATAGTTCCTCTTCTGGGAGAATAAAAGTGTTGGTAAAGATATCCACACTATCAGTTCAGTTTATGCGCCATTTGCTGAAAGGCCCCAATCTTTCAATTGTCTGCACTGCGTATATGACAGTCTGCTCCCAGGCTGCAATCTGCAGTAACTAACTGGTTCTTTTGGCAAGAAACCCATGCAGGGAGCAGTGATGACTTTGCACACTACCAGCAGTATGGGCACAGTTGTGCCAAGTTTCTCTCTCACTGCCCAACACAGAAGAATCCAGTCCTCCAGCATTATTCCAGCAGGACTCAGAGTCCTTACCTTGCACTAGAACCTCACAACCTCAGCAGTATGCTGTAAAACCCCAGGTTGAGCTACCAAGCTTATTGACTCCAAACAAACACAATAAAAAAAAAGAACCCAAGATTTCTCAGGGCAGAGAAACAGCCACTCTCTTATGTAGACCATAAAGGACCATAAATACACTCAGTAACGGTGTTCCTATCTTAAGGCATTGGACAGACCTCAGAGATGAGGGCTCAGCTCTCTGCTCTGTTGCAGACCCCATGCATGACCTCTCCTCATCTGTAATTCATACACATTCTTCTACCCACATTGACAGCACCTCTGTACAGCTTCAAGCAATGTGTTTGCATGTACGGGGTTCAAATCTTGGAGGGTGCCTCCAGCTGCTGCTGTTGTCCAAACCATGAGGAGCAAGCATGAATTCTGGACCTGAGTCTGCAAATGGCTAGTCTAAAGTTTTCTCACACAAATGGAGATTTTAGCCTTTGAGGGTTTTTGTCCTGAAATACAGAATTCCTCCCTCTGGAATGAGTGCAGTGTGTAGGGGAATGGGGAGAGCTGTTTGGGGTTTTTGCACGTGGATTGTTTTATATGAACTAGTTCTGACTCCTCATGAAGCAACACAGACCTGACAGACATACAGTTTATCAGCCATGCCTCCGATAATGAAAGAGAAGTTGTTAATTGAAACTAAGAGATTTAGCAAAACATTAATACCTTCAAAAGACTTGTATCTGGCCTTCACTGATCTAGGTAGGGACTTAGTGCTGAGTAGCATTCCAGGTAAACCAGTGGAAGCAGATGTTCTAAAGTAAATGTATATGTTAGACTATAGCAATGGGGTTAACATGCAACTGCACTGGCAAAATAATTCAGTAATGAAAGTTGAGCTGCTGAAAAGGTAGCTTAAATTTCTGCCCTATTTTGTCTTCAACAGCCAAAATCTGCTAAATTCTGTGGCAAAATTGTTCATTCTCTCTTTTCCAATGTGGAAGGTAGATACCCATCTGTCTCTGCCACCTTAAACTGTGAGGTGCCCTGCCGGTCATTGTATCAGCATCCTGCAGAGGACTAGGCAGATCAAGACCACAGCATTGATTAAAAAAGTCAAAACCAAGTTGATCTTGATCCAGCAGGGGCTGAGGACAAGCACAGAACTGCAGTAGCTGGGAGACCAAAGGCCCTCCCCTTCCCCCCACTCCACTAATCCTGATCTCTGAGAATACACATAAACTGGGTGGTACATCTTCCCTACCTCAATTACAGCATGGCTGCATCTCCCCACAGGTTAGTGTGCAGCACCTTAACAGCCTGGGGGAAGGTTCTGTATTCCCCTTACTACATTTGAGGAATCCTGGAAGAATCAGTGACACAGGTTTTAGAGTCAATCAGAGTCCAGAATGGCTCACATCTTCCAACATATGCTTCAATGCACATCCCCGTAACAAGAATAGGTCCCATATCACCTAAAGCCATCAAATGTGAAACATCCAGCTCTGAATGTCCATATTTTATACTTATTTGTAAGTAGGCAAGTCATTCAGATTAGCAGGATAAAAAATTTCAGTTAACTTAAACCATAAATAGGCAGTGACTTCTGCCTTTCAAAAAAAAAGAAAAAGAAAAAGAAAGAGAGAAAGAGAGAAAGAGAGAAAGAGAGAAAGAGAGAAAGAGAGAAAGAGAGAAAGAGAGAAAGAAAGAAAGAAAGAAAGAAAGAAAGAAAGAAAGAAAGAAAGAAAGAAAGAAAGAAAAGAAAGAAGAAAGTACATTCCCAGATATCCAAAATGTAATAGATTCCTGAGATTCTCTCAGAAAAGAGTGTTACAAAATCCAGAAGTGTTATACTATCCAGAAGTACTGATATTCAGCCTATATCCTGTCTCAAAGATGTTTGCTGAAGCCATTTCCAAAAACAGTTCTGCTACAGCCATAACACCATGGACATCTACAGTCCTGTACCTCACACAAATATGACTAAACTGGATAGCAGCCCTCAGTACCACACACATGCCTTGTGCACAGCTTCCTTCTCTGGGAGAAAGTGCAGATCACCTATAACATGGGATGCAGAAATGCATTTTTTGCCAAGTCAGGTTGGTCTTTTCCAGGGGTTCGGGAAACAAATGTCAAAGCTTCCTATATTGATGAAGAAAATCTTTTTTTATTCTCCCCCCAAGTAGATGCTGGGAGAATATTAGCTTTCTTATTTTTCTCATTTTACTGTCTTCTTCATTTACATCAAACTTCCAGTTTGTCAACTGTAAAACTGAGTGAGGCACAGATCCAGAAGAAAGGGATTTATCATACCTTCTGTACAAAAGTGTCATTCAAATATAGTGCAGACTCTGATCTGAAACTCTGAAGGTCAATCTTTAAATAACCAGGTCTTTTGGGATCTGACCTATTCGGGAGCATTTTAGCTTTCACTGTTTTTTTTTTGTTTTTTTTTTTTTTTGTCCAAATTCAGTTCTCTGGAAACAGATTTGTGGCCAAGAGTACATCAGTGAGGCAGGTCTATTTTTAGAATAACGAGTCAAAATCTGCTTGTCTCAATGCTCCTCATGTTGTCACCAAAACCGAGGACTGCAGCTGTGGATGCTGTTCCCATTGTGCAGTACTGCAGCACGGCTGGCATTTCATTCTCTACGCCCTATGATTTAGTCTAACCACATTCAAGACAGGAGGAAATAGTACAATTCCCAGAGCCCTCCCATTCTCACAACACATGAGTTGCTGTCCTGCATCAAACACTTGAAACACTGAAGGGGGTAGGTCACCATCCATTATCCTATTGCCCATAGAAATAGTTTCTTGTTAACCTTAAATTGGATGCTGCAAGGTCCTGAAAAAGTGCGGGAAAGTGATGAATCTGTACCTGACATGCACGTGCAGGAAGTGGGAGGACAGAGACAGCCGGGGAATGGCAGGAAGAAATATCAGGTTCCCAGGTCATTGGAAGAAGTGGGAGCAGCAAGCAAGCAGATCTAGTGAACACAGGTCACTCATGAAGGACAGCAGGGAACACAGCATGGTTTTCTGAAACTCTCACATTAGAGCAGAGAGATGTAGAAAAGACCAAGGGGTTGCAATGTTTTCTGTCAGGAATGGAGAAGAGGGGTTAATCTCCAGCCCCTGTTTCCTCTCACATCACATGTACCTAAAGAGCAGTGTTGACAAGGTAAGCACAGTACAGCAAATGGATCAGCTATAACTATTCCTAGGCAGATTGTAGACTTAATTGCCCAGAAAATAATCCCAAAACTCTCTGTACAGTTCACATCTTAAGACCTAATGCCAAATGCCCCTTGAACCTGAAGGTCATGTGTGAAGTCAGCTAATTATGTTCAAGATTTTCAAGCCTTGGCTGCCACATTTGTACCCTCTTCCACTCCACAGCCTCGAGATCCCCAAACAGAAAAAAACAACAGGCAACAAAAAGCCTGTATCATTACAAAGCAGAATTCTTTGGTTTGTTGCTGTTACTAGCACTTTCTCCGTAACTTTTGGAAAAGTTATTGTTTTAGGTTAACTTAGAGTTAACATACCTGCAAAATATATTCTCAATTGCAGGCAGAGTGACTTTAGTCACTTGGCTGACTCTTCTGAAAAGATATCCATTTTTTCACAAAAATGATTTTGTATCCAGTAAGTCCTTGGTAGCATGCTTAACATGCATTCTTTGTAAAGTCAGACCTTGATTGCTAGTTTGTTCATAAATATACAGTGAAGTGGGACATACATAGTCTATGTAATCTAGAGTCCATTGAAGTCATTGGAAAAACTCCTACTGACTTCCGTCAGCTTTGGAAGGGGCCCAGCATTATCCCAGTGGGACCTTCCAAGGCTTTGAGCTTCCAATATTGTCACCACGTTCCAGCCACTACCAGAGAGAATATGAAGGTAACCCCAGAAGATGTGTTATTTTTATTGTTGCCATGTTAAGAAAAGAAAATTAAAAAAAGAAACACACCAGAAATATACTATGCAAAATTGTAGGTCTAGTCCACATAGAAAGATTTCAGAGTATCGAGTCCTTTCTTGCCCTTCATTCAAGGCCAAGACTTACTCAGCAGTTCTTAATGCTGTTAAACTATCAAAACCTAAAGCTTTACATCATTTTCAAAGGAATTAATCAAAATCTTTCATATTCTTGAAAGCACAAAAATAGTCAGAGTTGTTCCCATGCTTTACCTGGGTCTTCAAGGACAATGAAAAGATAACCATCATGATAGCCATAGTAATTACAGCAGAAAATAATGAGCAAGGAAAGAGATAACTTACTCAGGGCTGTAGGCAAAGGTGAGAATTATCCCCATGTCCCTTACTCCCAGGCTAATGTGTTAATCACTGAATGATGTTTTCTTCACAAAGCTGTAGCTTTAAATTCTCTATGTGCTTTAAAAGTACACAAAGCCTCTATAAAATCATAAAGAATAAAGCAAGTGTCAAGGTTTCAAGAAAGGCACCTCAAAGCATTTTTATTATCTCAGAGGGGAAGCATTCTTGATGTCAAACAAGTGAGCTTTCTGTTGCCAGTGAATTTATTTTGACCATATTTGAAAGAGAAGGTTTTTGCTGTGGTTACAAACCCAAAAGTGTTCCAGTGGCTTGCAGTAAACTGCAAATAGCCCCTCAGTTCTACAGCCTAATGCTGCACTATGACATTGACAAATGTTAAACCAAAGCAGAGATTAAACACTATACTTTATAAACCAGCTCTCAAATCTCCTAGCAGTGGCATTTCAATAGTAAAAACAACATAATCCAACACAGGGGGTCAATGCACAACATGGTCTCAGTAGAGAGCCCCATACTTTCCCATCATGGCAGAGTGAAATTCCCTGTTCCTCCTGTCCATTCAGGATTTCTCAGCCACAGCCACAAGCCACTCACTGAGCTGTGTGCCAGGACTGTGCAGCTGCAAAAGCAAGTGAAAAGCTCAGCCAAGAAGCTCTTCACAGGGCATTTATACATACAATATTTTAGACTCATGAGTGTGGTCTTTTCGACCAGACAAAACACAGAGGCGGCCTTTGCATACTGTGGCCAGCAGCACAATCTGAAGGTTTCCTGGTACAGGAGATGATGAAAAGTAAAGCACTGCAAATGCCATCAGTGCATCATGACTGCTTTCTGATCACAATCATTTATATTTGTTAATGCTATGCATGAAGCACAACTGAGGCTTGAAAAAGATCAGAGCTACATTATGCCTTGTTATTCAGACACATAGACACAAACAAAAGAAAAAATAAAAAGCGGAAAAAATCCTGCATGCTCATTTCTGTGGCTATAACTGTCAGTCTGAGAAAGCTCCTATTTTAGCTCCATACTAGGGTAGCCATTTTATGGTGGAACTTCCTGATTTTATGAATGGGACTGTATGAAGTGGTTGCTCACTGTAAACAGCAAGTCAGAAGGATGTTCTGGTCCCACATCCCCTTTGCCCAAGTTAGTTCCATGTAGTCACTGACCCAGTTCTTCTCCTCATACACCTTCACTTGATGCCTGGTCTCTTCAGGAACTTTCTGTATTCCCTACTTTTCCTCCCTTCTTAAACTTACAGTGAATTACTCTCCCATAGTCTTTTCCCCATATTTTTAGCCATCACAGACACCAGGAAGAGAATTATCTGAAACACAGTTATACTTCTCCAGAAGAAATCCAACTCTCAACAAATAACCTGTGACAATGGTCACACTGCATGTGACATAAGACAAAAGAGTCACATACCATAAATATGGAAAACAGTTCCTCTCCTTGTGATAAACTATCTTGATACATACTTACTGTTATAGATAGGTTGGGTTTGAGTGTAGAAGACCAAGCTGGGATGAAAGAGGGGATAACAAAGATTTCTGGATTTCTTTCTTAAAAGATCCAGTAAGAATTTTTACTAATCACGGATTGTTCTTCTAATGTCAATGAAGCATAAGTTAGTGTGAGAACTTGAACATGATCTATCCTTTCCTATAATCACCTTGAACCAGAAGACTTAGCTGCACATGATGTAGAATGTGGACTGAGGCCAGTATCTCCAAATAAGGCTTCATTTTAAGTTCCCTAAATCCTATTTTAGGCAGTTAAATAAATTAGCTCTTTCTAGAGGTGCCAATTCCTGTGTATTCAAAGACAATAAACAATCAGCTGTATATTTTTTTGTGAGAGAGAATTTTAAAATCCATGGGTATATTGACTTTATCCTCCCTAATGAGTTAGCATCAAAACAATCTTTCTTATAGAAATACCACTGAACTGTTGACTTCAGAGAACCTTTTAAGTCATCTGGCAGGAACATGACATGGTTCCCTAAAATTATTTGATTAAAACAAGCCAAGTGATAATAGATACCACAACATTTCCAATTCTTCTTATGATTCATAGTCCTCATCTTTTTGTTTTTTTCCCATGAGGAAGCCAAAGGTAGAGAAAGCCAAGATATTATTTCAATGATATAAGCGGATCTATCAGATCAGCAGCCAGAACATCCTGCCACAGACATACTGCCCGCTGCTGATGCTAACAATAGGTATATTGATCTGTGTTTCAAGTATAGAATTTATTGAAAACTTGTCAGGCAGTTTTTCAAAGGTCTAAGCATATCATATACTAGGGGTTCTGAACCCCTTGCGGGTGTCCTATGGGATTACTTAACTTTCTCCAAAACAAAACTTATGCAACTTAATTCTCACACCACCTCTCACGGTGAGCTGTACATTATTTTGTAAGTTCAGCATAACAGTGAATGACAAAATTGAAGCAATGGGATCCAAATTTTGAGACCTTTTGCAGTGAGGCTCACAAGTGTATTTTAAAATGAACAAGTGACATTATTTCACTTTCAGGTCAGCAACCTCTTCCTCTTTCTTTTGGTTTGTCTAGCAAATAGTTTTCATCTTTCTTCTCTTCTGATTCAGAGTGTGGAGAATACTTACGGGATTTGTATCGTTCCAGCTGCCATACATAAATCTGATGCTTCATACATAAATCTGATGCTTATGAGCACATTCATGGAATGCTGTATCCACCTCCATTTTTCAACCTATTAATCTTCACATATTCAAGCAAAAATTATTGCTGAATTTTGTAATGTGAACCTGAGATTCTTCAGGGTATCTTTGAAGTGCTCACTAGTCTACATAATGTTTTTTGTGTCTTATTAAACATGAAGAAATATTTATTATAATTATGTGCTTCACCATTTAAAACCTAGAAAAACAGACACATTTCTCTATACTACAATTTTGTATGGTAACATCTCATTTTCATATGACTTTGCAAATAGGTAGTATACATATATCTATACATTTACGCGAGTATGCGTGCTTATAAAAAATATATAGAGACATATATAAAACCAGATAACTCAAGGCTGAGTCAAGACTGAAGGGCCTTAAAAGACAGCTCTTCTTTTAACAGGAACACCTCAATTGGCCCTTTACACTGTCTTGCCAGTAACATATACACATATATGTGTATTAAGATAATTTTTTATATATAAATTTAAGTATATGCACATGCATATGCAGTTGTATATATATGCATAATATATGGGTTAATCTTACCTATTATACATGTTTTTTAAATCTTTAACATGTGACACATGCAGCTTTCCGTTTGCATGAGCAGAGGCTTCTTCACAAACCATGCTAAACTTAGTCCTTTCCTCGAGAAAACGGAAGAGTTCACATAAGCCGTGTAAACAGAAAGTGGCACTAACACAACCTGTTAACATAAAGTCACACTTACCTGATGTCACCATCCATCTACTTCTGTGTTTAATCTGTCAGCTCTTCAGGATGAAGTGTGTCTGGATTTCCTGTGCCAAGAGCTCCGTGCAGTAAGTCTCTGCACCATCCCGTTGTTGGCAGGCACTGTGTTACACAGGAACACTGTCTTCATTTTCTGCCAAGTGCCTACATGGGAGACACGGGATGGCATTCGCTCCTGTTCCTATTATTCCCTAGAGACTCTCTTCAATTGTTAACACACCAGAAAGATTAAGTTTCACACCGCAGTTTTCTTTTCCTCGGATAGGTCACTGTAATACATCTCTCAGTGGCATGACATTAGCTCAAACCACCACCAGATCACATCTCAGTCAGCGAGTCATTGTTGCATTTGGCAAATCCCATTTATTATCATTGTGCCTTGTTCTAGACAGCCCAAGTCCTGCTAACCCTGCTGACAGGAGGGTAGGGGAGAGTTTTTTGTTTGTCATGTTAGGGAGAAGGGGTTCTACCCAAAAGAGAGGGCAAGTTCCTTGAACCAGCAACCTGATGACTAGCCTGGCCACTCTAGCTTTTATTACAGTTTGCTGCTAGTGCAGGCTTATCCGAGTGGGAAAGTAGGAATATCTTCTTCTGATCCTTGCCTTTACACTGGGCAACTCTCAGATCCACTTTGTGAGTCTGTTTATCCCTGTAATATATGCTGAATATACTTCTGTTTTTTTTTTGTGGGTTTTTTTTTTTTTTTTTTGCTTTTTTTTTTTTAATATTACACAGGTTCAGCATTTTTTAAACTATTCCTTCATTTGAAAGAATAGATATTAGGGCTATGGACTGTAAATCTTTTTTTAATGCTATTTACTCCCAATTCTCTCTAAAATAGTAGGTAGAATAAATACTTGTGCCTGTCTGTTTAAGAGCAGGCTTGTGTATGTTTTATACTTCACCAGTATATGCAATGCTGACAGACATGGTCACCAAGGTCCCCTTCATTGCATTGCAGGATTTCATGCATTTCTCATTAGATTTAAAATAGCCTATGGTACCACACACCATGATTTCCACTGAAAATACTGGCTCATAACCTGTGTACAAAGTATTTTTTTCCAGTGATGGGTGAATATCAACTATTCTTCTTAAACAAAAAGGTAGCTGGCATCACAACAAATAGAAAATGCTCAAAAGCAAGAAGAAAAATTAAATGAAAGAAAATGTGAAAGGAAAGGAAGAAAAAGAAGGGAAGAATAGAGCTAGCTCTGATACAGCTGACTCCTAGGTGTCAGCTGAGGATTATCACTGGTTCAGGACTGCGCTGTGGGACATGAAGTGCTCCAGCCATTTTTGCACAACAGGAGCCCATCTTACACCTCTGCCAACACCCGGCACCCTGAGAGTGGGCAGAAGAGCTCGTGCTGTGATTCTGATCTTCCCACGTCAAAGGAGGAAGATTCCCACAGAAAGCAGGCTGGGATTCCAAAACTGTTTTTCACACAACAGATGAGCAGCGTTTGATAAACCAGAACATATAGTATAATTAGGCCTCAAACAGCATATACTAATTATAAACACAGAATTATGCACATTTCTAATGAGGGTGCTGGAGAGGGGCATGGGGAGAGGAACTCCAGTGAGTGCAGATGATCCCAAGCAGCTGCAGCCATATGGCAGAGGAGCTGTGCCTAGGGATGTGATGCTACAGGGGATCAGGTGTCACAGAGGAGCAGGAGAACTGAGCTGCTTTCTCCTGTTTTCAGGAAAACTGTGCTGGTCAGAGTCAAGAGGAGCTTAAAACAAAACCTTATGATGTCTAGGCACTGGTGCCACCAAGAACAGGCAAGGGACAAGGTCAGAGAGAACATCAGGCAGCACAGGCAGAACTGAGTCCAGCTCTATCTACTAGCCTCATTACTTCATGTGCAGAAGATGGCGAAGGGTTTGCTGGTGAGGACATGGGCAAGGCAGCTTCAATGCAGCCTTTGTCAACAGATAACACAGTCTTCAGAGGCCTGCTGTGGGTTTTCTAGACTCGCCACAAAGCCTGTTAGCCCCTAGGAATCAAAGTTTGGGGCCTGTGAAGTGCCTACAACATGCTCCAGCACAGCACAAGATAGGTCTATTCAGGATAATTCATATCCACCAGCTCAGGTACTGGCCACAGCATGATGGCTTTCACTGTGTCTGTACAGTTTGTGTTGAACTGCAGCACTGGATATCAGCTCAAGTGTAGGCTGTTATGGGGGATCCAGACTGGGTCAAGGACCCTCAAAAACATCCCAACACATCAACTATAAAAGAAAAGTGTGAGGATGGAGAGGATCATATCAGCAAAACTGGCCCTGAACACAGGTTTATTCTCCAGCATCACTGTGAATAGTGTTGTTCCATCCAGTTGATCAGAGGGACTTATTCTGCCTTCAGGAAAACCTAAAGGTCTCATGACCAACTATCCAGCATGAGGCATCGCTGCAATCCCCTTGTCACACCAGCTTGTTTTACTGGGGCAGGGGATGCTAACAGAAGGCTTTTCCCCGCAATCCTTCACCATTTTCAGATGCAGAATTAAAACCAACATTTCTGTTTGCACTCAGCCTCATTCTCTTCCTTTGCCTTACCCATTAACCTGTTTTCCTGAAACTCCATTTGCAGCCCATCCTGCAGGTGCATGTCCTGCTCTGGCACTGGCATATCTCCTACGCATGACTGTGTGGGTGATGTTACCTCCTATTATGACCCTCAGAAGTGGGTTTACCCACACAATGTGAGGAAGGAAACACAGAAAAAGCCACAGAAAAGATGGAGATCAAAGTTAGTGGTAAGATTACCAGATTTTGGAATTACTGTATCGTCCTGGAATATACAGAGAAAGTAATATCCTGTGTTTTAATACAGGATGCAGAATTTGAGACTATAATACAGGAAATCCCATATTACATGGCATGTCTGGCAACCATAACGCTATTCTAGGAAAAACAAATTTTATGCTTGAGCGTGTCACAGAATTCTTCTGTGATGCTGAGTAAGTCCCTCTGAGCAGATTTTCACTCATTCTGTGTTCCTCGATTTTACATCCTTCCCATTGCCCTCAGGTTGCCTCCATCTCTTCAGTGCTAGGGCACCAGAAGGAAGAACAGCAGGAGAAGAGGATATTAGGCCTTGCTATTAGATGCTGTGCCATAGCTGTACATGCTAACAGGAGGAGAAATTACAGGAAAAGACATGTTTGTCTCCTGTAGCCTTGGGACGGAGGATGCCCAGTGCAGATGGCATCTCTAGAACCCTGAAAGCCAATTTCTGTCAGGTCACTGCTGAGCAAATAAGAGCTAAGGTTTCAAGAAACACATAACAGCCAAATGTGGGCACCTGTTTACAGATAGAAAGAAAAATGCCCACCATTTGTGATAAAATTTCCAACAGACCTCAGGCAGAGGTCCTTATCCCACATGGAAAATATATGTGCTCAGGCCATTTGAAATATGCAGCTGAAAAATGGGGTCTTGTAATGGAAAACATTAAACCAATGAGACTTTTACTTGCCTTGCTTATAATTATATTAAAATTTAGGCCTTATGCAATATTTCTTATTTGTACTTGAGGTTGTGGTCAATTTTTAAGCACCATTAGACTCAATTTAGAGGGGAGAAAAAGCTGCTGTAGGAGGTAGTGAAGTAATTTACCCAAGATCCTGTGTGAGGCTGATAGCAAAACCAAATATAGAAATGATAAGTGGAATCCTGCGCGTAGGAAAGCAAAAGGAAATTTTGCCACTGACTTCCATGTGATCAACCTGTCTATACATAGTGACCCAATTAATAGCTCGGGTTCATTTTGCCCATCCATAAAAGGCAGCTGACATGAAATGCTGAGGGATTTTTTAGTAGTACTCCTCAGTCTAGGACAGGTGGAGATAAATAATATGTTGTGTTTTTTTTTTTAAACTGAAATGGCAAAGGATACTCAAACTGGAATTCAGCCAGGTCACTACAGTTAGTGTCCCTCTGTTATTATGCAAAAACATTTCTCCTTTTAATGTTGGGTCTGACAACTTCAAATCAGAGGTACTAATTAAGCTGTTAAGGGAATATAAACCAAAACCTTAAAAACTAGATTTTCCTGAATTTCTCTTTATTAAAGGGAACCTTACATGTTTTCAATATATTCAGATGTTTTTCTTGCATTTAGAGGGATAATATTCTTTTTTTATGGAATTTGTATGAGGTTCTAAAAGAAATGCCCCATGCATAGGAAGTCCATATGGTATGATTATTTTGGCATGGAACCAAAAGGTTTTTCTGGTTTGATCTTTAACTTCTCTTGAGCCTATTAAATAACTGTTAAATTCTATTTCTAGTTAGTTAAACTCCTGTACTGGGTCAGAAGCTATTTCTCACAATGAGAAAAAAGAAATCTAATAATAGCTCATGATGGGCAGGTAGTGAAATACCTCTTTCTTCATTTATTGGAACTTACAGATACCTCTTAAATACTTGGCAAATGTCTGAGAACCAAATCTGCCTAATATCTTATATGTTCACTCATGAATCTAATAATTATGCAAAACAAAATATTGAAGGATATAGCCAAGACTGCTGCAAGATGGGTATTATGAATGCAAAAAATCTTGCACTTTTTCAAAATTAAAAAAAAAAAAAATACACCCACTCTAGACCACACAGACGTTTTTGATCTCTTCTACTACTGCCACAGAGCCAGAAAGCTGTATCTGGCCCCTGACTGTGTGGGAAGGCAAAGGCCTCAGTATAGAGCTCTGGGAAGTGCTATACTGAAATACCTGGTTATCTGCAGTCTCCCACCAGTGCCAGGGACATGCTGAGGAAGAGGGGGTGGTTGGCACGACGCTGCACTCCTGCAACATCACTCCGGCACAACAACTGCCAAGAGGGTTTGCTAGCTGGGAACCATCACAGATGTCCTGAGCCACCTCCTGTCCAAACTTACAGTCCTCACAGTCTGCCAGCTGCCCTAAATCTGTGAGAGCAGAAGTATCCTATCACTTTATTCACCCAGGAAATCCTGCAGGCATCATGGCCAACATCTGAGCAGCAGTGTTGCACATTAAAGACAGGAAGGTTAAATAAGTAAGAACTGACTCTCATGAGTCTAAGATTGTTTAGATAAGCCTGCAAACTACTCTATTTCTAAAGGCACTGAAGTGACATTAAATAAATTTTCTCCATTTGAAAATCTTGGTGTATGCCTGAAGATCTGGTAAATGTTTTTACATGTATCCCTGAAAGAGGAAATTAATTATTCCTTGATGTTACATGTGAGGAACATCACAGGCCTAGATTAGCACCATATAAGGGTTAAAGATGACATCACAGTATGAAAAAAATAATAAATATTAGAAGTACCAAATCTACAGAAACCTTATGCCTGTCTCTCTCATAGAAATATTTCTTGATATTGCTACAGATTCTAAGTTTAAAATAATAATAATAATAATCTTGCTATAACATCAAGCCTCAGTTACCATGTACTCAAACTTGAAGATGACAAAATCAAGGAAAAATGTTCTCTCTTCCTGCTCCAGGTCATCATAAAATAAAAGAAGCAGTGCTCAGAAGAAAAGATTTCAGGAGAAAATGGCTTCATTGAAATGAATATATCTGACATTGTCAGGAAGAGAATCCTATTGCTGCTTTGGCAAAAAGATTTCTTTCTCCATCTTCACTGAAGAGCCAAATCTGAATTTCGTGGCCCAGAATACAAACCCTTTGCAGCTTATAATGTTTTAAGGAAATCCACTCCATCATCTTACACTACTAAGCTGACCTGCACTCTCTGCATTCCGAAGCCCTTTGTGGGTCCATGGAGATAATCTCCTTGACTGATTTTATTACAAGCAGAACGTTCATTCAGGAAAGACGTAATTGGCACACAATGATCAAACATTATAAAGCTATTTGCAGTGAAAGAAAAACTCCATATAGAAACTATGGGAAGATTATGTAAATAATTTATTTTTAGATGAATCAGCTAATGTTATGGCTAAGATCAATGGAGAAAATATGATTCCAAAAAAGCAAAATGACTAGAGTCAAGAGGGAAATAGTATATTCTCTTTTATATGTATAAAATGAACAGTGAAGTTGAGTTAAAATTGAGCTAATTGTGATAATAATATAACAGATTTGGCAAATAGCAAATATCATGTTTTGTAGTGCTAAAGGACCATACCACATTGCCTTTTATTGCTCAAAGAAGATCATCAATTTGTTCAGGTTAGAGTGGACTTCAGAAGGTTTCCAGTCCAACCTCCTGCTCAAAGCAGGATAAAGACTGAATTCTGACCAGGCTGCTCAGGGCTTTGTCCAGCCCTTTATAAACTTCCAAAGAAGGAGATTTCTCAGCCTCACAAGGCAGCCTGTTCCAATGCCTGACGGTCCTCGTGTTGCATCTTTTTTCCCTTTATATCCAGAATGCCTGCTTCTTTCAATTTCAATTTCAATTTCAATATCAATTTCAATTTCAATCTCAATTTCAGTTCAACAAAACTCTTGTTTCTCCTTTCATACACCACTGTGAAGAGCCCAATTTTGTCTCCTCAACGACCTTTCTGTAGGCTACCTGAGAGTAGCCCCCTGTGCCCAGCTCCTCCAGCCTCTCTTCACAGGGCAAACGCTCCAAGATCCAAACAGGTAAAAAGAAGAGCATCTCAGGTGAAATCCTAAGTGCTTTTCTTCTTTCCCTGTGCCTTCAGTACTACTTTTAAAATGGATTGAATGGCTTACACATCTCCATGTACGTATGTAGCCTGGAGGCTTTTTAATTTTTCAATAAAATTGTAAAATATTTTAAGATACTAAACCACATATCAAGATTAATTACATCACTACTTTGCGTGTTTTCTTATCTTCATAACCATTTTGATCACCACCCTGCCAATGCTGCACTGGATACAAGACCCCAAAAAATCCATGAGATTTCCCTTTCTTACTTTCAGATACAAGATACATAGCAGAAGTACATATGCAGACAAACATTAATTTTAAATGTGGAAAGCAGTATCTCTGTATGACAGCCTTTTTCATTCAGTCTCCTGCGGACAGTATGAAATGTGCTGTATCAATATCTTACTCAAAATATGAGTAAACACATTAATCAGTAGAAATTTTCTTGTTACAGTAACAAAAGATTATACAGGCATTTGCTGCAATCACGTTAGCTAGTCCTTTTACATCTATACAGTACTGGTCAACCTGTTTCCACTTTCACTTGCAGTAACTTGCAATGATATTTCTGTACGATAGTATGCAGAAGGTCCGTGCAATTCAGTGTGGAAGAAATCAGCATCACCTTCTATTTCCATGTCAAAAAAATAATTAAACTTTTTCCATTCAACATTCCTGGCCAGAGAAAATCTTTCCTAATGTCCAAAAGTTTTCCAACTGTATGATAGGGACATATCCACAGTAATTCTGCATCAGTTTCTCACAAATTCTGTTCACTTTGACATAGATTATCAAAAGTAATAGCTAAGCTAACATCCCCAGTGAAGTTCTCTCAAAAATGGTCAGCAATCCTGACTACAACTGTCACTTTTCACTGAAACATTCAAAAATAAGTATCAGCAGTTTTCTCTGTGAGCAATAAGAGCGGTCTGAATCAAGGCAGTTTCTTTTACTATAAAATAACTTTAAAAAGAGTAAGAAATGTCTCTTCAGAAATGTTTTTCTCCAGTCCATTTGGCTTCTTGCAAAAGGCTGACTCCATAAAGACCAACATTATGTCATAGTTGTGTCTGATGGCCAAGTCTGCACTGTATACAAGGTGTTTTGGACACAGCTTTTCTTCTCATCCTCACTTAAAGTGGAATCTCATTATAGTTTATGATCTGTGATTTACAAGTTTGAATTGAGTTAGCATCAATTTCAGCATATCATTTCTGATCCAGTCTAGGTACTCTGGTTCATGTAAGTCTCTGCTGACACGGGGCCAGGGTATGCAATCATTCGTTACCTATGCCATTGCCCCGTTGATTGATTACTAAGAAAGAAGTTGGCTCATGGGATCTTAAAGAGGCTCCTTTGTGTCAGGGCCAGGAGCTCCCTGGGGGCCGAGAGCTGTGGGGGTTCCCCATGGCAGCAGGTCAGGGCCTGGCAGCCAGGGCCTGTCCCACTGCCGCAGCCAGGAGCAGGGCAGCCAGGGGCAGCCCCAGCCCTGGGCATCAGCACCCCCCTGGGGATGGGGATGGGACATGGGCCTGGTTCAATAGGGCCCACGTCCAGGCAGGGCAGGGCTGTGGGGAGCTGGAGCCTGGCACTGCTGACGCCTTTCTGAAACAGGGGCTGACAGCCCTGGGGCTGAAATGGAGCCCTGGGCTCTGGGCAGGCTGGGGGGAGCCCTGGGGAGACTGTCAGGGCCATTAGTGCCTTTGGTGCCCTCTGGGCCCCAGTGCTCTGATACCATCAGACAAGTGTGTCTATAATTCAGTTACTTGTTTTTTCTTTTTTAATATCATATCTTAGGAGTATGGGAATTATAAAAGTCCCATTGTGTTGCCCGAAGCCACTTTCTAACTGATAAAAGGACTTGATGTCCGACACTGGAGTTGTACACAATTTTCAGATATTTTATACTGTTTTCTTGAGCTTTACCTACCACACTTTTTGGCTGCTCCCATTCCTGAACTACATCTCCCATAACTGATACTGGATTTCCTTTGCTTAATCCTAAATGAAAAGCCCCTTGCATAGATCTTACTTGGGCTTTTTCTTCCCTGTGTCACACCTATAAATTACATAATTTGTTTCCTTCCTACTGTTTGCATGTCCCCCAGGAAAAGCCCAGCTGGTGCAGCAGGGCATTGGTGGCCACCTGAGCTGCTCCTTGCTGGTGTACCAGCAGCACAACACAGTTCCCAGGTACACCATCATTAGATTGGCCTTTTCTTCAGTTTTGTACAGAATATGTCCACAGCAAAAAAGGAAATGGTAAATAGAGGGTTTTTTTATCCTCCAATGAATTAGAATGCAGCAGAGGTGCTTCTGCCATGATACTTCAGAGCTGCTACAACAGATGTAATGGCCTCTCAACCATCCCTGTTCTGCAGGAAACTCATCAGAGATGTCATCAGGCTGCTTCCATTTTCACCAAGATATGGACCTACTAGAGAAGAATTAATATATCCCCATTGTCCATTTATTCTTTGCTTTACCAGCACCAAAAGACAAAACTTCCTCTTTTGTAATACACTAGAGAGCAACCCTAAAGGCTGAATCTTGTGACTGGTATTACTACACTGTAACCCACAGTACCTATCTATCTGAATCCAGATAGCTGTGAATGGTGTCTTTAGCCTAGTCAGTTATCTCTTGATTAAATCAAACCCCAGAGGGGAGGAAAGGAATAATTTCCATTGTAGCTATTTAGCCAGAAAGTAAGGTAAAGGAATAATAGGTTCACCAAGAAAGTTATTATTCCATAGACTAGAGCTGTCCTGTACTCACAGCTAAGCTCCCCTTTAAGATGTTAAAAGTGCAAACAGAACTAAATTAATACTAGTAGAAAGGAAAGAAGTAAAAGTCCCAACAATATTTAACTCTGCTGTCCATAATGACTGGATACATGCTTCTGAATGACCACAAGATGCAATCATTAATCATTGGAGGATGAAACAAGAGAACATGACTTAACATCAAAATAAAAGAAGAAGAATGGAATGTTCTATGGAAGAATGCAGTAAAAACACCTCAAAACAGCAGAATAAAAAAATACTGAACCTAATATCTCGTTGTCACATACACTGTTGTGAAGCAGAAATAAGTCTGTCAGGCCAGTGGTAATTATTAACAGTTGCTACACACAAGTTGTGAGTGAATAGAACTGGGCTGGTACTACCCACACAAGAGTTCACTTGTCTCTCAGTGTTAGAAACATTGGATAATGGAGCTGGCAAGTTCTGGCATTGTGTGAGCTACAGAGGGGCAGAAAGAGGATAGGGTTTAAACTTTACAAAATTGTACCACTTCTATTAAACTTTTACAAAATGAGAAGCGGTAGTTTTGGTCTGGCAAGTTCCTCAGTTGACTGTTACATGCACAAAACCACAAATGTTTTTATCTATGCCCCAATTTACCCAAATCCTTAATTTCAGGGGAATTTGATATGTATGACTTCGTCTTCTGGTTTTATTTTTATGTAATCTGCAGCACTCAAACCCATAATATGCATATGCAACAGTACTTACACAGTACCTTCCAAATTAAAAAGATCTCTGCTCTCTCATATCTACACTCCAAAATTTCATCCCGCTGAAGTTCAAGTCAGTTTTTAGGTCCAAAACTTTCCCCACTAACTAAGCATACAGAAGTACCAGATCTTGCAGAATTTCAGGGCTCAGGATTTGAATATTACTCCATGATTCTTCTTCTTAGTGTCACTGGGGTGAGATCTTCTAGCAGATGAGAGCAGAGTAGCATGGATTAAGCCAGCACTATATTCTAAATAATTCTATCCCTGCATCCATTACCTTCCATGTTCCCCTCTTGCGTGTAATAAACTGAATGAGAAGACCATTAGATCCTCTAGACCTCTTACATTTCATAGGTCTTCAACCAGTTACCCCTCTGTTCAGTTTAATATCCTGACTAATGTTTATCATCTAATTTCTAACCCACGTAATCTGGTTTTATTTGATCTCCATGTCTAGCTGAGAGTCCTTGTCTCCCCTTCATCGAAAAGCAGACGGCATTTTCATCCTTTGAGGGTGCTAACACACTGAAATTGCGGCATCTCACAACATACATTTCTGCAATTGCTTTGGCTTCCGAGTCTCTCACCAGTAAGTCCTTTTCCCTGTCCCTCTTTGCCCAGCCTCTGCAGTCTTCCTATTTTGAACATGGACATGCCAAGACTGCACACACTATGCGATCAGCTGTCTCTGCTAACACATACAGAAGTAAAATCACCTCCTTTTTCCTACTTAATCATCATTTCACTATTCATATAGGGAACACATTATACCTTTTCATCATTTCACAGGGCAAAGAGCTCGTTTTCAGCCATTTCTTTGGTCTGGCCCAGAAGTCTGTGTCAGATTTGCAGCTTACTAGGATATAGTCTTCTTCCTGCAGGTAGCACTTGCCCTCTTTACCTCCTTACTCTTGACTGTATCAAAGCACTTTTTCTGATTGCATTTACTAGTGGATTCAAGTCCCTCTATGTGACTGCAATCTGCAGTAATTAACACTCCCATGTCTTTGCAGCTCCTGTACAATTTAGCAGGATTTTGGAGTCCTGACTAATGTCCATTGTGTTAGTGACAGATAACAGATTTTAATGCAACAAGATGACCTTTATAATCATTCAGTGTCCTGACATCCTGCATAAAAACACAGGCCATCAAATCTCACCCAATAATTCTTACATTAGACCCCAAATTTCAGATTTCTTCTTCAAAATATAATCCCAGTTTAAAGCTTTCAGTGAGGGAACATCTGCCATATCCTTTGCTGAGTCGATCCAATGTTAGGCTCATGCTGTTCAACTCATATTTTGTTAGGTTTATGCTAAAAATATGTCTGACCACCATTTTGAATTTGTCTGTTTTGAACTCTGGGCTGTTTGGCATTATAATTCTATGTTCATTTTGTACCCTTATGTTTCATTTTACAGATGCCATGTAATTCTTCCTCAGTGATGAGCATATTAAGAACCATAAATGAACACAGAATAGAGAGAGAGGATATAGTGCACTGTAATATGACTATTGTTGATAGAAACATTAGTGATGGAAAAAAAAAAAAACAATTTTAGCATACGCTTAGCATTATATAAAATCGTAAGGCTAGGCAAAGGCCATTTTTTTTTGTCTCACATCTAAACCAAAGTTCTGTAGCTCAATTTGCAGAAAACAGGATGTTTGTTTATAACAGTAAGGAAAAAATTATTTCCTTTTTTTCTTTTTTTAAGCTGCAAATAATGGTGCTTGCTTTTTAGGGTATTTTTAAATGAAAAAAAATGTCTGAGATTTGGAAATATAAGCTCATGTTTCTTAATTTAGTGCTTCAGCGTCAAGCCAAAAGAGCTGTCAGTATATTATGGAAATATTCCTGCAAAACAGAAGTAAATGGAAGTTTTGTCTTTGATTTACATGTGTGCAGGATCAGACTCTGTGTGTAAAATTAAGACAGCAGTTGCTATTCCAGATCAACCAGGAAAAGAAAGATCTGAAATTAGAGGCTGGAAACCTAACCATTCTGGCACTTTGACATCAATACATCAACTAGAAAGAAATGTTATACCAGCTTACTGAAAAAAACATATTGACTAAAGCCCTGATGCAGGATGCATTTATTTTAGCTCATTATTTAAGCACATGCTTAATTTGAAACACAAGCCACAAGCTCTGTAGGCTCTGATAGGATTTAATCAGGTACTTAAGTGTCACTTAAAACCCGATTTGGAATAAGGTTCTGACTCAGGACAAAAGAGGAGCAAGTCTTTGCTCCCAAAATATTTTAAGAGTTGTCCTGCCTTGACCATGGCAATCAGAAAGATAAAGGGAGATTTCAAATTATTACTTTTAAAGATAGAAATGTTTAGTTAAACCACAAACAACAATAAATAAGGTCTGAAACTTGTGACAAACATAGAAAGAGAGCTTTGACAAAGATTTCACAGACATGCCCCCACCACACTCAAAGCAGTTTTCTTCTCTGGCTGTGCTTATCTTGCAAGTGCCCCCACATATACAAACACACCCACCTCCCACTGAGATCCTCGGAAAGCCAGTATATGGAATATTTCCAGGCTCTGGTTTCTTGCTGCATTGCTGACAGGGAAGAGCTATTTACAAAAGAAGGTTTTACCCCATGGAAAAGGGAGCTGCAGAGATAGGTGGATGTGTGCAACATGAGGATGCGCTGGTAGGCTGCAGATAACCAGTTCAAGGGACCAGGCTGGAGGATGTGTGGGCAGAGCCCATGGGATTTTTGGTTTCAGGCCTAAGGAGGTGGAGGTAGCAGAAGGAACTGCCTTGGGAGGCAGCAGCAGCAAGTAGCAGAGGTTTGGAGATATCGTTTATAATAACAGTAAGGGAAGGAGATGGCTCTGATTTTAACAGCTAGCTATTCCAGACCTCCCAACACTGCGTGTCCTCTGTCAAAACAGACATATTTACTTTATTATGTCTCAGGACATACCTGCATCCTGAGGTCTGACACACACTTGCATGGAGGTGTTTACTTTTACACCACTCCAGCCAAGAAACAAGGCCTAAAAAAAGAATTAAATCATGTAATTAAGAGGTTATTTACTCTCCCTGAAGACCCTTTACACTGTCAATTTCTGTTATAGACTCCAAACAATCCCATATTTTGAGGAAATAAAATTGACTTACGAGAAATTATAGAAATATTAAAATCAATTTCAAATCACCTAAGTATAACCATATGACATTACTATACCATCTATTTAGTCTGTGTCTCTTGTCCTATTCTTAAAGAAGGTATTAGATATATATCTTTCACTAGATCTCTTATAAAACTTTTCATTTAAGAATAAAGATGATGCTGAACATCTTATTAGAATCAAAGTCATAATTCAGTGCTCCTGCATTTTCTCTGGAACATTTCAGATGGTTTCATGGTAGGGGATTGTGATCATGGGATTAGATCATAATTTCAGGGAAAGAAACAAAACAAAATTGCGATCAGAAATTCATTTGTTATCTCTGTGATGTTTACAGATGTGCTTTGTGCTGCAGTAATAAATCATGTATAAATAATAAACATTGAAATGAAATTTGTACATATCAAATAATACTTTCTCACTGTCACCTGCATAAATAGTAATTTTGTTTAGCAAATTGTACTGATACTTGTTGTGGGTTATCCCTGGTAGACAGCTAAGCAACACACAGCCACTTGCTGACTCCATCCCAGCAGGATGGGGAAGGGAAACAGAAAGGTAAAAGTGAGAAAACTAAAACATTGGTGTGTTATCAACACTATTTTGGTTACAAATCCAAAATATAGCACCATACAAGCTACTATGAAGAAAATTAATTCTATCACAGCTAGAAATAGTCCAATACCAACTATTCCTATAGTGCAGCTTTCAATTACTAGGTCGTGTATTTCATTTTAAAATAATAGAAAGATCCATCTGAATTTTCTCATTAGAAATACACTGCATTTTCTGCCTTTGCCTTGTATTTTTAAATATTCAGCTTCCAACATTAAGATCAAAGTGATCGTGTGTGCATTGTATGAATTGCTCTGAAGATTTTTCATCTTTCCATTGATTCAGGTCTTCCTCGATGTAATCATCTTATCTTTTTTAAGTACCTATTCACTGCTGGCATGAATTGTACCTTAAGACTTCATTAACCAATGTTGTGGTTTAACCCTGGCAGTCAGCGCAGCACCACACAGCCACTCGCTCACTCTGTCCAGGTGGGATGAGGGAGAGAATCGGGAAGGGAAAAGTGTGAGAACTCATGGGTTGAGATAAAGATAGTTTACTAGGTAAAGCAAAAGACACACGCACAAGCAGAGAAAAGCAAGGAATTAATTTGCTGCTTCCCATTGGCAGACAGGTGTTCAGACACTTCCAGGAAAGCAGGGCTTATCACACATAATGGTTTCTTGGGAAGACAAACGCCATCACTCTAAATGTCCCCCCCTTCTTCCTTCTTTACCCCAGCTTTTATTGCTGAGCATGACATCACATGGTATGGAATATTTTTTTGGTTAGTCTGGGTCAGCTGTCCTGGCTGTGTCCCCTCCCAGCTCCTGGTGCACCCCCAGTCCCCTCGCTTGGCAGGGCAGCATGAAAAGCAGGAAAGTCCTTGGCTCTGTGTGAGCACTGCTCTACAACAACTAAACATCGGCGTGTTATCATCACTATTTCATCAAAAATCCAAAACACAGCATCATACAAACCTCTACGAAGAAAAATAACTCTATCTCAGCCAAAACTAGTCATTCTCCATTGACTAGAAGTGTGATCAGTTCAGTTGTAGACACTTACAGCTATTTGTACTAGCTAAGAGTCCACCCTTCTGTGTATGTGGAAAAGAGGTTAGAAAACACACCCGATGCAGGAAGAAGAAAGTGATTTGCTATAACCCTTAATACTGAAGGTGATTCCTTTGACAGCATCTGGCAGGTTCCTAAGACGCAGATTCCTCTCCTGCCTAGAAAAGGTTTTGCTCTGTTGTATTTCTCATTGTGCCAGTGGGGTGAAGTTCTTGGTCACAGTTTCTTGATTACTGTCTTTAACCCCAGCCAGTTGATTTTTGGATGAGCTGGACTAAGCCCACTGAGCCTCTTGAAGGCAAAACCAAGACCCTCAGCCTAAACTGCTGTTCCCTAGGAATCATACGTACAGAGTAGGAAAGGGATCAGTGTGCTCCCAGAAAAAACATGCTCCTGTGTTTCAGGCTTTCCGTGGGCTGATGGATTCATAAGGGGGAGGACCAGTGAACAGTTACTTGTAGCTTATATTCCTCACTTCTTAATTCAGGTTTTGATTCTCCTGTTATTAGTAGTTTGCATTATTAGTAGTTATCTCAGTTTGACCTACAGGGAATTAACGCACCACTGTTTATTTTGCTGTCTCCAGTATGTGTTTTTCTACTGCATCTTGAGTTGATAGAAATATTCTGTAAAGATGGCAAATACAAAATGTCCTCTCTCCTGCTGCTGGACTGCTTATGGGTAGATTGCCATTATACCAGCTTGTTGCCAGCATCAAGAAATTCCTCCAACGTGCATGAGATGCTCTGAATGTCCGATCTATATAAGTAGAAAAAACAGGGGAGGAGGGATAAGAGGAAGAATGATAACAAAATTTGACAGTATTTAATGGGCCATGGTAACTGGTCTTAATGTGGATATAAGAACTTTATTTTTTATCTGCTGTAGCCAGAGTCAAACAGGGGTAAATACTGCAGTTTATATAACAGACACTGAGCAATTTCCAGAAAATATTTGTTTGCTTCTAAATAAAGTAACACATTAGGTGACACATGGATTTTTGGAAAATAACTCTGAGATTAAATGGACAGAGTAGCAATTTAACAGGCTTGAATTAATGCTTTCAGAGCCAGTACAATTTTCAGACTTCTTGTTCTGAACAAAAGGTTAAAAAAAATGATTTGTTGATATTCAGTAACGAACAGTCACTGTCCATAACCCAACCATGGTCACTACCCACTACCATGTCTAAAAGTAGGTCAGCAGCCAATGCAAGCTGTACCTAAAAACAAAGGTGACCAGTTACCTTTATGGCCACTCATAAAATCTGAGAATTAGCCCTGAATTTCTCCTTGCCCTGCAGAAAGTTTTACTTTCGTCCTCTTTAGCTTGTGCCGGCAACAGGGCAAACTAGCGTGTGACCCAGCCTGGCCTCAGTTAGAAATTTTCATGAGAACCAACTTGTTTCTTCTTCAGAATATCACTGTATGGTCAGAAAAATAGAAGGTATGGTCTTTCCCATGGTGTCTTGGCACTATTGCTTGTAGTCTCAGCTGCAAGTCACAAGTGTACAAGCAAATGGAAGTGGAAATTAAAAAAAAAAAAATGCACGCAGTTATAGAAACTTTCTCAAGCCTCAAGAAAGGATTTGATTAAAGTGAAATGTTTGTTTTGTTATCTTTTTTTTTATCTTGTCTGTTCCCTGCTTTCTGCTTGTGAGATCCTTGTATGCAATGGACCCATGGCTGTGGCTAGAAAGTCCTTTTGCTAAAGTTTCTTGCCAAACCAAACTGCTCTGCTGAGGCTGACAGGCTTCTTGGAAAAGTGATCATGTTGACTTGGGGGGGGAGGGGTGTCTAAGATTGGAGGGAAAGAGAGAGAGAGCAAACAGAAATTTGATCTTTTTCATCCAAAACTGAATTTTCCCTCTCAACTACATTCTAAGAAAAATGCTCAGAAGGTTTTGTTTTCATTCCAATATAGAATAAAAATCAATTCTGAAACCTTCAAAGTTATCATGAAGTGGAACTGCTGTTCTCTAGCCAGCTCTAAATGCATCATTAATGGACTTGGTTTTGATCTCTCTGCACAGGTGCTAAGTTGGCAAGGCTCCACTGTCATTAGTGAGTTACCCCAGGCTAACACCTGGCTGAAATGAGATTAAGGCCCACTGCCCTTAGACTTTCTCCAGTGCACTGCATATGTTAGAGCACACAGTGCCTCTCCCTTGTCTGTAAAGCAGAAACTGAATATATGCTGCATCTGCACGTCACCACCTAACCTGTACCTAAAGTTTAGATGTATAAGTAACCTGTCCCCTGAAAGAAAGTGCCAAATTTCCTATACAGTCAGTGGAGAGAAGTAGGTGTTTGTGAATACTTCCAGAGGGTGAATGTGTCTGTCTCTGCCTGGAAATTTTGCAGGCTTTCGGACTCTTTCCATTGCCCCATGAGAGAACTCAGGCAGTAAACTTTAGGATGATTGGTTCAGTGGGTACCTAAGATTTAGTCAGAATCAGGTCTTGCTTTTGATGAATTGGACCACCTCTACCATGAATTTGAGGGGATCAATACCTTTGTACAATTTCTCCTTTGTTAACACTACCTTTAAAATTATCACTGAAGTGAACAGCATAAAAGCAGTGTAAAAGGTTATAATTCCAAAGCCTGCTTAACTGCAGAAGTTTGTTTAAGCTTTGGATCTGTTTCAAAGCTTCTGTAATTCATGGTGTCATGCCAATGTCCATATCTTTGCCTAGGGTGGATTACACTGTTACTAAGTGGACATCAAGTTTAGCATAATACTAAGAAGTCCGTGTACCTAGTAAAGGGGTATCCTGTGATATCGATTCGTGAATAAGTTTCTATCGTTTATGTCATGAATACCAGAAGTCTCTAAAGACAGAGAAGTAGCAATTCCATGTTCTTTGTGTTTTGCTTGATCCAAGGAAGCTCCCATCTCAGAAGGATCAGTAGACTCAATAACCAATAGCCATCACCTGCAGTAGTTGCTTATTTCTTGACCATCGTACATCTTCCAGAATTATTTATACAGCAAAAGGAAAGGCTACTAGAAAAATGGATGTTTGAAAATGATAAAGGTCACCTCCTGAAAAATATGAAAAATCCTTTTATTGCATGTTTGCCTATAAACCAAGTCCACCTGGTGCACAGTAGCTGCATGTTGCTTTTTGTCTTCCAGGAGCTGGGACTATTGAGTAAAAAATGCAAGTGCATCATCTGGCTGGCCTGACTGCTGATGCTTGTAAAAGATATGTTCCATTGGCCAAGGATGGTGATTCCTCTGTCACTGTCTTCAATCACCTTAATTCATCATAAACATTTTATCCTTCCCCAATATCATATAACTTCATCCAACCTCTTCTAGCAGAACCGTCTTAATCTCTAAGTAAAGAAAAGATATGCATATCCTGTGCAGTCTTTGAATGCCGTTTGCCAGCCTTCTTTTTTTGTCTCATCATCTCAGCTTTGGCCAGTATTGTCATTGTCTAATCTGAAATAAAATTAAAAAGTTCAAAGAGAGCTAATTTTATACATTTAAGTGTAACCCACTACCAGTCTGTGTTACACAAGCACCAACTGTTTGGTAAATATGGCATGTTGAAATATACTGAATGAAGACAAGCAGTAATATTACCTATGTACTTGCTCTTTATTACCATCTACCTGGAGTCAGAGTCCTACTGGAAAAACAAGCTATTGCAGACTTTCATAAAGCATACCCCAGAAAAGGGACAAACAGAAGTTCTATTGACAGTCTTCATTTCTGCATTCTATGAGTTCTGAAGGTTTGACTTTGCAGCCTTAACTTTTTCTTTTGTTTGTTTTGTTCTGTTTTGNTTTTTTTAGGGGGAGCATGGGGGGCATGCTATCTACCTACGTAATCCTTCCCATTCTTAAGCACATTTAGGGGTCCTTACCAGCCTGAGACTACAGCTCCATCACTCCTTTGACTACTGGTGTTGAGCTAACATCAGCAGCTTCAAGAAGCTGCTTTTTTGTGTGGAATGTTTTAGGTTTACCTGCCAGGGCAGACTGCTAGGTCTACCATACCACCACCATAGCATGTCCCTTCTCTTCCTGGGGAGGGTCCACTTCACAATAACAAAGCTTGTGACAGCAGCAGACAGATGGTTCCTGGGCCAGGATCTTTGCTTCCTGTTCTTTGGTTTTGATATTCTTGTTGCTACTGAAAACAGAAGCATGTAAATAAGTGAGGTTACACACCCATCAAGGGTGTGTAAAAAGCAGTTTTGCTACTTGATGTTATGCTGGAAAGGCATTTCAAGTGTGGTCCTACCAGGTTTTGTATTGTTTAGTCTATCTGATATTTTTGTTAATGATTTGGATAATGGAAAAGAGAGAAAATGTGTAGAATTTGCAGATGATGTCAAGTTGGAGGGAGCTGAAAGCTTTTAAGAGGTTAGAAAAAGAATTCAAACTGACCTTGATAAATTGGAGGCATCATCTAAAATTAACTAAATAAAATTCAGTAAAGACAAATGCAATGTGCTATGCTTAGGAAGAAGAATTAAAATGCTAGTAAAACTAGGAGTAAATGAGCAGGCAACAACACCTGGAGGAAGATTACAGTGCAGGACAATTTGACTGTGCATTTATAATGTGATGCCTATAAAAAAAAAAAAAAAAAGCTAATTTCATTCTGGGTCATACTGGAAGGAAGGAATGGGAAGCAGGAGAGGTAATTGAGGTAATTGTTCTATTCTGCTTTACTGATATTGTGTCCGGTTTGGGGCACTGCACAGTAAAAAAAAAAAAAAAAAAGATGTAGAGATACTGGAAAGCAGCCAGAGGGGGAGTAAAGAGAATGATAAGAGGTTTAGAAAACTGGAGCTATGAGGAAAGGTTGAAGGAATGGGGTTTGTTTAGTCTAGAAAAGAGAAGACTGAGCAGGGACATGATAACAGTCTTCCAACACATAAAAGGTTATTCTGAAGAGGACAGTGATCAGTCGTTCTTTACGTCCACTCACTATAGTACAAGAAGAATTTAGCTTACTTTACTGCAAGGAAGACTTAGTTAGATATAAGGAAAGCCTCTTTCACTCTAACAAGCGTTAAGTACTAGGACAGGCTACTTTAGGAGGCTGCAGAATAGCAGCAGAGGTTTTTAACTGAAGGTTAGGCAAACATCTGTGACCTTGTGATTTGCAGGGGCTCCAAACCAAGCCAAATTTGAACAAATTTTCTCAGGAATAGCATAAGACACACCCCTGGCAGCGGTGCATGTTTCCTGACAAAGTCTTGGTCTCTGGTGCAAAGCAGGAAAATGCTAGCAATTGTCAGCAAAACCAATTCAACTGTTTTCATGCAAACTGTTTTCATGTGAGCTTTTTCCCTTAGACATGTTCTGAGACGCAGTTGAACATTTTGGATGAAACTTTACTCAGAAAAAGACTCCATCCCAGGCAAGCACCTGAGTAATTTCAGCCTAAGTAGTTAATCTGGCAAATTATATGCAACCAAAAACAGGATCTTAAAATACAGAGGGTTAGGCAACCTTAATTATAGGTGGTGTTACCAAGATCCACACATAATTTTTATTACAGTATCAACCCAAAGATCTGGCCAGGGTCACCATCCTGAGAACTTGGCTAAGGACTGAGACGAAGGAGATTAAATAGGTACATGTGCAAATAACAGTCAATAAACTCAGAACAACTCTTTGTCAGAAGATTAGTAGACTGTCCTATCTCTTGGTTTGTCAGTCCTTAACCTTCATCTGGAAATAGGCTTAGTTCATAAGCTTAGTTCAAAAATCTTACTGATTATTTTTTTTTTTCTTAGACACTTTTCTTTGCCTCTTGATCCTACTGGAAGAGTTAGCTTAAGTTTTGAAGATTTTTTTTATAAATTTAGGAGCTAGAAATACACCTTTGGAAATAAAATAAGAAAAAGTTGGGGGAAAAAAAAGAAGGAAAGGGGGGAAAATGAAAATAAGAAAAAAGAAAGGAAACAAAAAAATAAAGGAGAGAAAAAAAGAAAGAAGAAAGCTAAGATCTTCATCCAAGCACCTGCTCTAAGTAGTCAGGACTTCAAGCAAAGTGCTGTGAGACTCGTAATAATAGCATGAGAGTTGGCAACCCTACTTAAGGGTGTAATTTCCATTTCTTCTAAACCCCCTTTATAATAGCAAAGTCATCACACTGTAAAGAAGAATAGACCCCTAATATTAGGAGTAATCCAACACTTTTCCAATGAGAAGTAAACTTCTCAGTAGTATAGCCTATTTTCAAATGCAAAACATGTGTGACAGTATCCCTGACACATGTACGGTTGCAGCTGAAATTCCATTCTCAAGCTAAAGGATGGCTGCAGTCAATGAAAAAATTATATAAAGATCTTCCTTTAGATGGGGGGGTCCTGTAATTGATGGAAACATATCCCTGTACACTAGAGAGAGGAAAAGGATGTCATTGTTTTACATGTTAAATTAAAAAGAGTAAAATAAGCCAGGAGAACATTAGAAAGATGTTGATTAAAGAGTAGAAAGAGTCTGAATACATGGAGTATGCTTCCTTTTGTATGTTTGAACTCTGGCCATGAAAAGCCAGTAAGCGTTGGAGACTTGTTAAAGCTTGTCCCACAGCAAGACAGTAACCACAGGTAAGTGGATTCCTCTACCCTGCTGCAGCAGGTGCACACCTGTGTAGGCAACCACAGGCACAGGCTCCCAGCTGCGCCCTTCCAGCACGGAGCTGGGCACGCGGGCAAGGTCTCTGCAAGGGACTGAAAACCTGTTGCTTACTTCTGCAGGCTTCAGATCAGACCCTAGCAAAGCTGTTTGCTTGATCCGAGCTAGTTTGCAAGTAAGTGTTTTCAGAAGAAATCCAGACTTTCTGTTTTACATATATTTTGCCCAACACAAAAGAACACAGTGCTAGGCAGCATATGATGCGTTTCACCAAAGGAGACTTCTGTTTGGACATCATGCCAGAATTTTGATATAAGCATTGCAGAGGTGGTTTCTCTGCCAAGCCACTCCCTTCCCCTCATGATATTCTTTTGTTATCAAGCCACCTCCTGAATGAAAGTGTGAAATGAACTAAAATTTGTTTTCCTGTTGTGCTTGAAAAATATCCAATTAAAAGATTGAGAACATTTGTTTTCACGTAAACTTATGCTCAGTGTGCATAAATCTTCAATCTGTTATCTGGACAAGGCCGTATCAGCCAGAACTCCCATCCACCTGTGCCTCCATAGTTATAGAGTAGGATGAGTTCAAGAGTATTTCTACAGCTCTCAGTGCTGAACCAGCAGGCAACCACCCTGCCAGCACAAACCATCCCAGTGGAATCCAGGGATGAAGTCAGGTCATTTTATAATTTGAGTTTTTGATGCAATCTGCTCCTAGACCTCAAGTATCTAAAGAGTTGATGCAGAAGGATCAGGCAACTATTTGATATTTTGGTCTCAATCAGAGTGAGAAAGGACAGTCACCATTCTGACTACAAGTGAAGAAGTTTACTTCAAATACAAAGCTTTGCCTCTCCTAGAGAACCAGGTTTTGAGATGGGCTGAGGCCCCTTAGTTCCCAGTCATCCTTGAAAGAGATAAAGCTCCTGGTGTTTCCGTGGAAGCATTTCATAAACAAAGTTCTGGCACATGAGATAGACTTTATAGCACCTATAAATGTAGGTGCTTTATAACTGGGCATTTGAAGAATTATGCATTTGTCTGGCTTTAGCTTGTTATGCTCATTGGCTGCCGGGCTAGGAAACCCAAGCCCTTTTACCCACATTTAGATGGAAAATACCATAAAATAGGGCTGGTACAGAGGATGATTCCAGAAGCTAGAAGGAGCCAGTTACTTCTTAAGCAAATGTTGAAGTACCTAATTCTAGGCATATAGATCTAAATCTTCACTAAGATAGCAGGGTTTAAAATTAAAAAGAGCTTTAAATCAACATTTTAGGGAATATAAAGCTGAAATGTTCTCATCTTTTGGGGACATTTTCATGTTTTCTAGGTCACATATTACTTATCTCAAAAGGTAAATTTTCTTAGTGTTCTCTTAACCCCTGAAGGGTTTATTTTAAGTACTCAGTATCTAAGTAGAGTGTCCCAGTTGGGTAGAATAATATAATATCTTCTAGCTCTACATACTCTGCATGATTGCAAGCTATCAAATTGCTGTTAAATTTTTCAACATAACTACTATCTTTGCTTGGTGAGCAATTTTTCATCTTCTCTTCATAAGCAGAGACCTGGAAGTCTGCAGGATTTCATACCAGTCCTCTGGGATTCTTTCTGAACTCAATGTTGTGCTTCAGATCCATGCTGTTGTTTTGGGATTTGATCCTTTTGCACAGAGAACTGGGTCTAATTCCTGATAGCATGCAGCTGTATTTTACTTTTAAGGCCATATGTCTTTGGCACTATATTAATGTTGTCTGATATCTATCAGTTATTTGCATCATAACAAATTAATTTTTGATAGGAGATGAAATTTATTTGGAAGCACCTGTTCCTGCTATTGCAACACACCATGTTTTCATATTAACAACAATATTTGCTTCAGAACCCACCCTTCCACTTGCATTTCAGTTGTGCAAGACTTTTAGGACTTCTTGCATTGAGGTTTCTGTTCTGCATGTAGCTAAGTGCAGCTTCCTAAGCATTTGGTAGCCATTAAACCTTTCTGATGTTAAATAACATCATGGTGTACAGGCAAGTCTATATTCTAGAGACAAACTACTCCAAAACAAAGTCAGTAAAATCAGCTGATGTTCATTGAGATTCTTCAGTGCTTGCAGATCACATCCATCTTCTCTGCCAATGAACCACTTTATTTGTTAAATGTTGTGTTTTAGAAAATGACCTTCAGTAATGCAGAAGGAAACGACTGTGATATCATGGACACCTTTTGATTTAAAGGAAACTTTCTGGATTCAACCAAGAAATACTGAAAAAGTGGAGTTCCTGCTTCACCTTTTTCTATTTGAGCAAAATTTCCTTCCTTGTCCTCCAGCTCAACCACAGACACAAATTTCAATGATAAGAATCACCTTCCAGGTTCCAGTTATATACATGTATATATATATACTTATATATATGTATAAATATAAAGAGAGTAGATTTATATGTGGGAAGAAACAGGATAAGGACACGCAAATGTCAGTTATCTGTATATGTAAGTCATTAGGTAACTTCAGAGACATCAAACGTTTAACCTCCAGAAGCAAAAACTCAGAATTTTTTCACAAATTCACAGATTCTTATAATCTGCTGTAGATTTGCTGAACAGGGCTAAAGCCACCTCTAGTCTATTGAGGTCCTGTGAGATCGGA
>VXAA01003099.1:387305-427575 GCA_013399115.1 Anseranas semipalmata
GTGAGTTTGTGAAACAAAGCTAAAGATAGATTGCATACTTCCTCATCTGATTAAGAAAAACCTGTTTGCAAACAAAACATGGATTGTGGTTGCCAGAACTACTACTGAGACCATGGTAAATTATCAAGTAACTAATATGGGGCAACCCACAAGGCACATTTCCTACCCTGCTATCAGCGAAAGGAGGAGTTCTGAATATTAGATGTGATTTTGTGTACAGGCTACAGGATAGCAAATTTGCTACTGTAACAGGAAAGCGTATTAAACCCCCCCACCCTCACACACAAAATCACTTGGAATCTTTTCAATTGTAATTCTTTCCTCCTAAAGGTAACATCTTCAGATTGTTACAACTATTAGCTACCTAAATGGATGTGCATGCAAACCTTTGTTATACACAGTATAACTGATACACTAATGTCTGACAGGAGCCCGTAGATTACTATGTACAAATTTAAGCTGCCAGTTTTACAATCTTCTACAAAGTTAGTATCTGGCCATGGCAGTCTATTATTGCCAATACAAAGGATTGCTGGAAAAGCATCAAAATAAAGCACTTTTCCAGAAAGGCTACAAGTCAAACTCTTGTCTGCATTTACCATTGTAAATTACAGATTGAAACAACTAAAAGTGTTAATAAAATGATTAACTATGATAGCTGGTTATCAAGCTAGGCACCAGGCAAAGCAATTCTCAAAGCAAGCAAAGAATCTGTACAAACCCAGATAGATATGTTTTTTCTTTTCACATACAAGAATAGGCAATGTATTATTTCAGAACCTGAAGGTCTACAACTCAAGTCAAATGAATAATTCTTCTCCCAGTTAGGTGCCATAAAAATTTTGTTTGCTCCCATTGTTTTATTTACCTGGATAGCTGTCAGATTGCACATCATACTGCACTCCTTACTTTCTGCTTCTCTCTTGTTACCTGCAGTCCACTCCAGGATACTGCGGACTGCTCAGAATTGAACAAGAGCAATGCTTTTTGTCATCCTCATTGGCAGGAAAACAAAGTTCAAACATGTAGCTACACTACATAAGAACTGACATACTAATTCAGACCACAGGTCAATCTAGCCCATTGTCCTGACTCCAGCAACAGATATTTGGGAAAGAGTATGTGAACAAGGCAAGCATGGAGTAACACTTCATACTTTCTAGACCTCAGCAATGCGAAGTTGGAGTTTCCTTGGCTGAAAATATATCTATCAGTTTAATGGCTCTTAATAGATCTTTTTCTTCTATGTATATGCTCAATTGCGCTTGAATCCCTGTAAACCTTTAACAGATACAGTATTCTTCAGCAAGGAGTTCCACAGCTTAACTGTTTTTCGCAATAACACCATCTCCTTCTGTCCTCTTTGAAACTGCCCCTACTAATTTCATTTAACGATTGTATTATACTGTAAAATAAAGTAACCAGTTGCTCCCTACCTATCATAGAAACATAGAATCACAGAATCATTAGGGTTGGAAAAGACTTCCAAGATCATCTAGTCCAACCGTCCCCATACCACCTATACTACCCACTAAACCATGTCCCTAAGTACCACTTCCAACCTTTCTTAAACACCCCCAGGGATGGTGACTCTACTACCTCCCTTGGCAAGCCATTCCAATGCCTAAACACTCTTTCAATGGTATCCAAAGCCTAACCACACTTTCTATAGTACCTGTTTTACTCTATCATATGCTTCATCTTCTGTTTCATATTTTCAACACCTATCAACAGTTTAATATCCTCATTACTAAAAGATCCATAAGCAATTGAAGCAGAAAAATGTATTCCAGTTAGTGCAGAAAAGCTCAGTAAGAGAATATCTAGTACGAAGACTAAATCTGATTCTATGCAATTTCCACATAATCGAAGGAGAAACAGTACCTTTTACTACCTCCCTTAGAAGGATCAATTCCCATTGCACTCAGCACCTTTCAAGACTAAACTTTGAGGTGAGAGGTGTCTTCCACACCAGGTTTTACCAGGCCCCACATCTACTCAGGTCCAGCTCAGTCTGACCACAGGCTCCAGGTCCTGGTCCCAACAAACAGCAACAGTCAGGGTTTTCTGGTCTGCAGGGAAAATTCTTTCCCATATTTTTGCCGTTTTGATAGTAAGGCACCAAAACACATTAAAGATACATGTCTGAGTGGTATATTAGATACCCTCTTGTGTCATCTGATTTACAATGAAAATAAGTAAATGAAAAGAAAAAATCTTAATGGAAAAAAAAATAGTTCTGTTATATGAAAATAATATTACACAAGTTTCTCTTTTTGGAATTTATCCATTCATTTTCTTCATAAACATTTACTAAGGAGAAAACTATTTTATGAACATATGGCACTTGTCTCTGTTTTGGATGTAAAAACGTCTGGTATTTTGCTGACTTCATTTCATTGTGAGTCACTGTGTAGCTTTGTATAAACACCAGGGTATTTTCATCAATTAGAAATAACTGAGATTTTCAACATAACATTCCCATATTTACTTGTGCTTGAATAGTTCTGCTAATATTCTAGACAATACACATATAGATATATAAACTGCACACACAGAATCCTTCTTCCTAAGAAATTCCAGTCAAAGAAATAATGTCTGAGGATCCATGACTCTGCCCTAAAATCCCATTATAACCATTAGCAAAAATTCTACAGATTTTCTCTGTAACTGGGTGTTTTTCATGATTTAGAATTACTGTGATGAGGAAGATGAAATAGTCTTTGAAAATCTCATTCTAATGGAACAAAACACTATTATCAAATGAATGGGTTGTTTCTTAAGATAATAAGAGCATATACAGAATCTCATCTGATTGTTTGAGAAAACTCATTCATTATAACATGTTCCTGCATGTTGTTGGCTAACAGGATACCCAGAGTGAGGTAATTAATTGCCCTATCAGTACTTCGAGAATGAGACTGATCCCATCCCAGTTCTGGAGCACAGCAGAGGAGAGACAACACCAGAAGTACTGCCCGCCTCAGGAAGCTTGTAAATACACTCACTTTAGTCATCATTCAAATCACTGACACAACGGAGAACCCAGATAGCAATCCAAGTCGCTGCAGTGGTGTTTCTAGAAGTGGTAAAGACATGATCACGTGTGGTGGGACATGCATCAGAGAGAGGTTAGAAATGGGAAGTGCTTATCGTATTCCTGAGGGCACTTTCATGGGAGATCATGGGTTCAAATCCCTTTAGGAGAAAAGAGTGTCTATAGACCAAGTACCTGGATAACTGCTCCAGCCATTGGGCTAGAAGGTAAAATAGAGATAAGAGCTGTGTGAAGTAAGCCTGCCTCATGGCTGAAATCACACTTTCTGGTCAATTTATTTCACAAGGCAAAACGGGAGCATCTCCTCGGACCTCGTGGTAGTGAAAATGGCTGCAAGCCCTGCTGTTTGTCCTCCCACAAGGTGACACTAGATGGCAGCAATTAAAGTGGCAGCAGGAACTTCAGATCTTTCTGGCCCCAGAAGGCGATCTGGCAACCAGCTGGCGTGGTGTCGGTGGCCCCACCTGGAAGTCACTGCTTCTCTGTCTACCTTAATGCTATGGAGGGTACAGCAGTGATCAGGCAACTTGTGAGCTGGGTACAGACATGGAAGTGAAACCACCTGTGCTGTAACTGTTGTGTTAATTCACGCTTTTCTCTAAACTGACTTGCCCATATCTGATAGGTCTATTTTGCATCTGAGGCCTCTTTGCCTGCATTAAAATGACTACTTTTCCCAAACTAGTAAGATAGAAGCCATTCTGTTGTTCTGATTGCTACTTTGGAAATGAGCAGATTAGCTTTTGCACAGCGCTGTAGAAATACTAACAGTAATGACCTTGGTAATAGCAATTCCAGAATCAACAAGCATAGTAATAGATTGATAATGTCATAACAGCTGTTCAGACGATTTGTTGCACAGCCTCCCATTTCTGAAGGAAGCTGATGGAGGAAAAATCTGACTCTCCAAAAAATGAACAGCACCAATATAGGATATTTTCCTCTTGTTCTAATATGAGAAGACTTCACTGCCAGCAAAATCACAGACTATTCAAAGTTTAACAAAGATGTATCAAAAGACAATGAGCAGCAACCAACATTAGTATTTCCTTTGGAATACTCTCATGCTTCATTTCCTCTGCACACAAGTTTTGTTCGATAGCTCTGCCACAGTTCAAGCTGTCTAACTGCTCTGTTATAGCTGTCTTTCCCAGAGGGTTTATTGCCAAGTTCTGAAAATGTTTTGGGGGGTTAAATCTGAAATTCAGGCTTTCAGCTTGAAAGAAAGGAAAGAAAGAAAGAAAGAAAGAAAGGAAGAAAGAAAGAAAGAAAGAAAGGAAGAAAGAAAGAAAGAAAGAAAGGAAGAAAGAAAGAAAGAAAGAAAGGAAGAAAGAAAGAAAGAAAGAAAGGAAGAAAGAAAGAAAGAAAGAAAGGAAGAAAGAAAGAAAGAAAGAAAGGAAGAAAGAAAGAAAGAAAGAAAGGAAGAAAGAAAGAAAGAAAGAAAGGAAGAAAGAAAGAAAGAAAGAAAGATAGAAGAAAGAAAGAAAAGAAAAAAAAAGTATCCTTTATGCATTAAGTCAGATGCTGACTTTGAGCTAGTGAAGATGAAATCCAGTGCTTAGTCACTGATGAGAACTGTATGAGAACTGTAGTCATTTTACTCAGGACCTCAAGACTCAATTGCATGTTACAACTTCTGGTGCTGCAATGTGGGGTAGTCACCTAAAGATAAGTGCATTATAAGACAGCCAAACCAGTGACATCTTTGGTTGAGCAATTCTGGCAGTGGCCACGTTATCTGTCTGCCAAGCCACGGGGAAGTAGAAGGGAGGGGCAGAGACATGAATTGTCACTGTGCATAATCATCCAAGAGGTGAGAGCAGGGGCAGGTGACCTGGGAGAAATAGACACGCTGCTGAATCATGCAGGGACAGGTCTGGGGAAGCCAAAGCCCACCAGGAGTTGAATCTGAGAAGGGACGTGAAGGGCAACAAGAAAGTATTCTAGAGGCATATAAGCATAAAAAGGAAGACTTGGAAAAACGTGGGCCAACTGCTGAATGAGGCAGGCGACCTGGAGACAAAGGACATGGAGAAGGCCAAATTTCTCAATGCCTGTTTCACCTTGGTCTTTATTTGTAGGAGCAGGCTTCAGTAGTCCCAGGCCCTGAGACCAGAGGAAAAGTCTGGAGCAAACACGACTTAACCTCTGTAGATAAGGATCAGGTTAGGGAACATGTAAGCAAAATGTATATAAACAAGCCAATGGGACGTCATAGGATGCATACACAAGTGCAGGAGGAATTGGCCAATGTCATTACAAAGCCAATCTCAATTATCTTTGAAAGATCATAGCAATCAGGATAAGCTCCTGACAACTGGAATAGAGCAAATGCCATTCTTGCCCTTCAAAAAGGGCAAGAGGGAGGATCTGTGAAACTGCAGGCCAGTCAGTCCTCAGTCCCTAGGAAGGTGAAGGATCAGATCCTTCTGGAAGCCATTTACAACCATGAAGATGACAAGAAGATGTTTGGAAAGACAAGAAGATGACTGGAAATAGCCAGCATGGCTGTACGAAGGGAAAACCATGACTGAACAACCAGATGGCTTTGTATGAAGAAATGACTAGCTTGGTCGATAAGGGGAGAGCAGTAGATGATGTTTATCTTGATTTTAGCAAGGGTTTCAACACTGTCTCCTGTAACATCCTTATTGACAAACTGAAATATTGGCTAGATAAGTGGATAGTGAGATGAATGGAAAACTGGCTGAACTGGCAAGCTCAAAGGGTTGTGACCAGTGGCATGAGGTCCAGATAAAGGCTAGTCACTAGTGGACTACCTCAGGGGTTGGTACTGGGGACATTTACTGTTTAACATAATTAATGACCTAGATGATAGGACAGAGTGCACCCTCAGCAAGTATGAGCATGATACATAGGGAGGTGAGAATAATACCGTCATCTGATACAGATGGGTGTGCTGCCATCCAGAGGGACCTTGGCAAGGTGGAGAAATGGGCCAGGACAGGAGTCTCGTGACATTTAACAGAGGGAAATGCCAAGTCTTACACTTCAGAAGGAATAACCCCAGGCACCAGGACAGGCTGGTGGCCAACTAGGTGGAAAGCAGCTTTGCTGAAAAAGACCTGGGGGTCATGGTGGACAACAAGTTTAACATGAGCCAGCAATGTTTATTCCCCATACCGCATGTGCTGGTGTACAGACACTTAAGAGAGGCACCCCAGCATGTTGTGGTCCTAGAAAGTGTTTGGGGGAATTTCTCCATAATGGTGCCTTGTAGGCATTTCCTTGCTAATCTGCAAGTGCTGGAGGTGATCCCACTTAATCCCCATTTTGTTGATTTTATCACCCCATGCCTTTTGTTCAGCAGCCCTGTGTACCACTCCTCCACAGGTCTGCTGGTTACCCTCTCTCTTCTTCCTAGTTTAAAGCCCTCCTTATGAGGTCAGCCATCCTATCAGCAAAAATGTATTTGCCCCGCTTAGTGAGGTGCATCCCATCTCTCCCAGACAGATGCCAATTCTCAAACTGGGTCTCATGGTCATAAAACAGAGTCCCATCATCATATAATGTGCCTTGTACCCTTACAGCACAGAAAGCCAATGGCATCCTGGGGTGCATTATGAAAAGTAGTGTCAGCACACTGAGGGAGGTGACCCTTTCCCTTCTCTCAGCATTGGTGAGACACATCCAGAGTGCTGGGTCTAGGTCTGAGCTCCCCAGTACAAGAGAGACATGGACATACTGGAATGACTGCAGTGAAGGGCTACAAAGATCAAGGCACAAGAGCATCTATCATACAAGGAGAAGATGGAAGAACTGGGACTGTTTAACCTAGAGAAGAGAAGGCTCGGGGGGATCTTTTTGATGTGTATAAATACCTGATGAGGAAGAAGCTGGAGCCAGGCTCTTTTTGGTGATATCCAGTGAAAGGACAGGGGTAATGGACACAAACTGAAATACAGGAAATTCCATGCAAGCATGAGAAAAGGCTTTGTTACAGTGAGAGGGATTGAACACTTACTTGCCCAGAGTAATTGCTCAGAAATATCGAGGACTGTCCACTTCTGGAGGTATGCAACACCCGACTGGATGCAGCCCTGGGCAATCTGCTCTGGATGACCCTGCTCAGAGCAAAGGTGTTGGACTAAATGATCTCCGGAGGTCCCATCCAACCTTAACCATTATGCAATTGCGTGATTCTGCATCCAGCTTAGCACTCGGATGTCCCTCATTGCCTTCCACTCTGCAGAGACCTCCCAGCATGAGCCAGAGGAGTGCTGCAGAGACACATAGTTGTCTGCACCTTACTGTGCATGCCTGATTTGTTCGTGTTGTGATCATTGCACCAAATAGAGAAGATGCGACAAGAAGTCTGTGCAAAGACATCATTTTTTCAACAGTAGCAGGAAATGAAAAATCATCTTCACAGTCCAGGGACAAAGCATCTTTTCTGGCAGCTCTCTATGGAGCTGGTTTTGGCTCACTGTCTCATTTCCTCATCAGTACAAGACTGTAGGATCAAGAAAATAACAGGAAAAGATTAGCAGGAACCTTCTGGAGTCCTGTCTGTAAGATATCTGGTGCCCTGTTGGAACTGTACTTATATGACTTTTTAAAGGAGTAATTGTGGTTCTGAGGAAACAATTACTCAAAACTTACTAAAATGGTAGGAAAACGAGATTAGTCTGAATTTGGTACTCTCAGTAAGAAAACACCTTTCAGGGTGAATAAACATTTGCTAAATTGACAGAACCTA
Source organism: Anseranas semipalmata (assembly GCA_013399115.1). NCBI lineage: Eukaryota > Metazoa > Chordata > Aves > Anseriformes > Anseranatidae > Anseranas > Anseranas semipalmata. Next base: position 395,084 of record VXAA01003099.1, read on the forward strand.
TAGGCAAAACTAATTATCACCTGCACTGTGAAGTTAATGGCAGAGAACATCTTGATAGTGTTACTGTGCCACTTGAGGCTGACAGAGCCCAGTTGCACCAACTGACACACTTTTATCAGAAAAGCTACTGCAGCTCCTAAAATACTATGAATGCTGCAAATGCATGAAAATCTATCTGAAATTATCCAAACCTTGTAACTACTGGATAAGGCTTGAAAAGATGAACTCTGGAAGCTCAAAAATCCAAATGGCAACAATAGTCTGGTTTACTGATGATTACAGAGAGCCTGATTCATCACATTTGAACACATGGGACCAGCAGAGTTCCTTACAGTTCCTCGTCTCTTTCCTTTAAACAAAGAAATCATCCACTGTTGCTATTGTAGAGCCCAATCATCTGTGCAAGGCCACTTTTAGTCTTCTTTTTCGGAGAGTCAGGTAATGGGTGTTCCTGCAGACAAAGGTGAAATTTTATAGTCTCCATGAAGTGAGGGGACCAAGGTGTCTAAAACCTCTTCTTAGCATAGCTCCAAGTCATTTCTTCCCTAAATCATATCCTATTGTCATACACTGTCTAGCTTTATAAACTTATTATCATTTCTGCTGATAAATACCCCATAAGATTTAGTAGCAGCTTCAGTGGCTCCATGTGTTACAACTCAGAAGATTTTCAGCTTGTTGTCAACTCTGAACTTTTTACTCATGATACCATGTTTGAGTTGTTAAGGTTTTAATAAATATCACCCTGTGCTAAAAGTATTTTTATTTTTCAGATGGCATTTTTAAAAAGCTTTGGATGGAGCTCTTAAATAGCATATGCTTGTTCCATTTTTTCCCCTTTTACAAAAAAAAAAAAAAAAAGTATCCTATTGAAATGTTTTGAGAATACTTTTGACTGTTGATGCACTATGAACAACAGGAGACCTTGCTGACCCCTCCAGAGATTAATGGGTCGGAATCTGTGTCTTTCTGCCGAATGGAAGACGTCAACACTAAAAGCTCCCTTACCCCACAGATAGCTAGTCCCAGTCCTGTTGTTTTTTCCAGTTTTCAGAAAAATCCTTGGCAAGAACTGCCATTTTTCCAGTCATCAAATTTCCAAGAATCTTTTCTTCACATCTCTCTCTTTTTCTTTTGATGGACTCTCTCATCATAGTAAATGCAGACCTCTTGCAGGAATGTGGGCCAGACGTGTGTGTAAGCCAAACGGCTTATGCCTGGAACAACAGCAAATGAACAATGAAATCCAGCAATCAGATGAAAAAAAAAATAAAAAAATAAAATAAAACAAAAAAAGATTTACAAAGATATTTTTTTCCATGAATGTTTCTCATGTTTTAATTAATGTGACTCAACTGTGCAGTTACGTCTCGCCCACTGTATGGCCATCTGATCATGTGGGGACACCATGTCCTTTGCCTTCTTATACACATTTGAAATTAATTTGTCAAAACTGGCAGCACTGCAGAAGTTTTTTCACCCTTTAACCTAAGATAGAACAGGCAGAAGAATTTTTTTCTTCCTCTCAGTTCAGATATATCCAAAAAAAAGCTTGCTTCCTCTAATTGATCACCTGGCTTTCTGTAAATGAGTGAGCATGTTGTTGCCCTCTACTGACTGGCCCATACACACTGAAATGGACCTATTAGTAAGTTCTTTCAAAAAAATGTTTTGATTTTTTGGCTCTCCTTCTGCAGGTGTGAGGCCCTGATTTATAAAATTAGACCCACATTTTTGTTTTAAAGTCTTGATCCAGCAAAAGGCTTTAGTAAGTGTTTAATTTTAAATCAGGTGCACTACACCAACTTTTAAACTTGAACACGGATGTAACTGCTTTAATGGTTAGATACCTCATTTGGGGTGTACAGTTTTAAGCAACTGTAATCTGATTTTCAGATATTCTCGTGGTGTTTGTCCTATACTATTCTTCTTCCCAATTTTTTCTATGCCTCTGATGCTGTCCTGCCTCCGGTAAGTTAAGAAACAGAATGCTATCTGTCTTCTAGATACAGTTGTATCTTGCTGAACACATAAAAACAAAAATACTGTTTTCTAGAGAATGAGAGTATCTCTAAGGAATATCTAATTAATCCCTTACATTCTAGCCTTCATATTTACATCTTAGTCCACGGTACTAAAACTTAAGAGTTCTTATATATGAAGAACATTATAGTCATGCAAACAACTTTAAAAAAAAAATGGAGTGGAGGGGGATACTACAGATTAGTCAGCATCACTGTAGTCCCTGGAAAGAATATGCAGCAAGTCCTTACAAAAGCCATTTTTAGGAAGCAGAAGGTGGTGACTGGGAACAATCAGCATAGATTTACCAAGACCAAACTGTACTGACCAACCCAATTGCCCTTTACAGTAAGACACCTGATTCTGTGGACAAGTGGAGAGCACCAAATGCCATTTACCCCAATTTTAGCAGGGGTTTTGATATGGTTTCCCATATCACCCCTGGAGCCAAACTGGAAAGACTTGGACCATGGGCAGATTCCAAGATGAGTGGAAAACTTGCTAGACTACTGGGCTCAGAGGGCAACAGTCAACACTTTTAAGTAGTGACTGTTTATGAGCAGTGTTCCTCAACAGTTGATACCAGGGCTGATACTGTCTGTCATCATCAACAACTTGGGCAGTGACGTGGACTGCAGCTTCAGCAGACTGACATCACCTTGAGGGGAGCAGTTGATACGGTGGAGACCAGAGCTGCTATTAGAGGGGGGTCAGCAGGCAGGATGAGTGGGCCAACAAGAACCTCACAAAATTTGACAAAGGCAAATTGTTGTACCTAGGAAGGACAAACCTGAAGCAGGAGTACAGGCTGGGGAGACACTGGCAGGACAGCAGCTCTATAAGAGAAGACTGGGCTCATCCTGGACAGCAAGTTAAATATGAGCAAGCAATGGACTCTTCAAAGACTAAGCATATATCGGTTACATTTGCCAAATCATAGTCAGCAGATGACAGAAGAGGTTACCCAGTCTATTTGGCATTTGTGTGGTTCCACCTGTAGTACCAAGCACATATGGGGACTCCCCAGTGCAAGAGAGAATTTAGGAAGCTGAGGCGATCCCTAGCATAAGTCAGGGGTCTGGAGTATGTGATGTTTGAGGAGACACTGCGGGAGATGAGTTTTTTCCAGCCTGGAGAAGACTATGGAAGGGTCTACTTGCTGTCTTCAGCAACCTAGAAGGAGGCATTAGAGAAGACAGAGTCACAATCTTCTGAGAGGAACACAAGAAAGGATAAGAGGCAGCAGTCACAGGCAGCAGCAAGGGAAAATCTGACCAGCTCTGGTAAGGGTAACACTGGAACAGGGGCTCAGGGAGGCGGTGTCGTCTCCACCCCTTCACGTATTCAAAATACATCTGGACAAGGCTTTGAGCAACCAGATCTAGCTTTAAGCTTTGAGCAGGAGTTTTGCCTGGATGACCTCCAGGGTCCCTTGTGACCTCAGTTATCCTGTGTCAGTAACTCTAAGAATATTGTAGGTCCTGTTTCTCGTGGTGCACTATGGAGCAGCAGCAGTCACACCCAGGAACCCAAAGACTGCTAAAATACAGGACTTAACATCCTTCCTATCTATAGAAATGTATGTCAAGTGATATTTGAAAATACTTCCCCTTCTTTACACCTCTTGGAAAACGGACTAAATCTAGTTTAACAGTCTAACTGGGAAGTACTGGGAGTAAGAATTCCTCAGGGCAAGAGAAAGGAGTCTGGAATGCCACAAAGCCAGTAAAATGACCTTTTGCTCCTTCCTGATCTACTACAGAGATAGGGTGTAAGTCTGGGGGAGTGTGACCAGGGGGCCAGGGCACTGAACGGGCCACAAGCAGCCCTCTTCTGTGAAGCCACCCTGTGTCACACTACCCACAGCCGTAAGCAGGTGATTTGGGTCAACCCAGCCCCTTTCCACCATCACCATGCTTGTTCCCGACGCAATAAATAGAAAGGCTATTTTGTCAAGCCCAGCTGTTTTTATTCAGGAACTTCTCGGAGGATGCCTGAGTGCGTAAACAGGAAAGCAGGGGCTGTTTTTACTTCACCCATCTATAGCCGGTACATGCGGGCTGACATCAGGTGAGGGCCAGCTGCACCGAGCGCACCCAACAATTTGCTCCCGAGGCGGCAGTGCCAGCGCCGGGGCAGGCACAGCCAGAGGGAAATGCAGACAGACACACTGCCCCTCCAGAGCCACTGCCCCCCAAAACCCCTGCAACCTCTCTGGCCACCCCTGGGGCACCCAGAGGAGCACCCTTGCTCCCGAGAGGTTTTCTCCTGCAAGGGTGCCAGCCTCTCAGTGCAGCTTGCTGCTGATGGGGGGACCTCGTTGCGGGCCCCAGGCACCCGTCCCTGTGCTCGCGTGATGTGGAGCGAGCCAGGAGCACCGGGTGACTATTTTTAGCCCTCATGGACAGGAATTGCAGTCTGCACGGCAGATCTTCCCGCAGAAACACTGGTGGGAAGGAAAAGCAGCACCACACTGTAATTTTGTCTCTGGTGATGGGGTTTTCTTTCTAAAACCTGAGTATCAGTTTCATTCACCACTCCAGGCTACAAGAAATACACTTTGTCTGCAGCTATAACATCTCCTCTCCTGCCTATATGTCACTCTGTAATAATACATGAACAGTTTTACAGTCACTGCAAAGTTATTACATGACATACGTGCACAAAGCACACGGGCTTATATGACCACCCAAGCGATTAATAAAACTGGTTGCCTGCTAGAAGTGATCTTTAACTAAAGGTTGAACAAAATTGGTCTGGAAGCCTTGAGAATAATTTGAAGTGGTTGCTTAAATCACAGAGACGCAAAGTCTGCAGGAGGTAGATCTTCATGCAGCGCTCATTGTTGATATTTTCCTCCCTACAGACTCAACACCTTTAAATAGAACCTCCTTCCAAATAATATTGATGTTAATTTGTTTATTTGCTACCATAGAAAAAAAAACAACTGCAACAACAGTGCTAAGGAAACAAGCATGAATAGTAGTGGAGAAGTGCCTTGGTTATGAGTAATTTCTGTCTCTATTTTAAACATAGTGAGAAAATTCTGCCCTCAGTTATAGCAGCCTAAATTGGAGAAAGGTGCATTCTGTGGGAACTGAGGATGAAATTTAGCCCACAAGTTCAAATCACCACTTCAGAAAATAAGCAAATTGAGGTATTAATTATATTAATCACTCTCATCTTATTTTATACTTTCCTTCTAGTTAGTTGCATGTTGGCATGCATAAACTGAACATAAAATTAATTTTCTCATGCTTTACAACTTGCTAATAACTTTAAAGCCACAATGGTAGTGGTCTTAATTTATATCAGAGAGTACAAGAACCATGAACCCTGCAACAGAAAATGATAGGAGGCATGGAAACAGCAAGCACTGCTCTGCGTGGCAGTACCACCTTATGCTTGATTTTGTTGTACAAATCAAGCTGTAGAGTCAGAGCCCTCAGATATACAGACTTACCCCACAATTTTCTGGATCTTCAATTCATAATAAAGAAGACCTCACTGAAACTTTTGGGGAAGCATCCATTTTTCTGCATATATCCGTCCTATCCATAAGGGGCTTTACTCATTTCCTACCCTGTCTTTAAAATGGAAAGGATGAAAAATAAGGAAACTATAAGTTTCTGGCTAGATTATTCCCTGCTATTGACCAGCTAAGTCCATGTCATACTGACTCCCAATCAATGCTCACCTTCCTTTTCTAAACTCCGCTTCTACTTTAACTCCAGGCAGGAGTCGTATACAATTCCCAAAGAGTCACTGGACAGACTTCATCATTTACTAATTTTATTTAAACTCATCAGTGACCACTTTAAAGAACTGTACAGAACTGACACAAGTCTTGGGTATTTGATCCAGGGTTTAATGTTACAACTTCCAGCAAGCACACAGTTTTGTTGGAGTTTCTTTTACAATGAAAAGGCAGAAATTTCTGGGTTTGCCCATGCAAATTGAATAGGTGACAACAGACATTGGCTGTTTTGGATGAGTTTGAATTTGTTGTGTTTTTTTGTTTTTTTTTTTTTTTTAATGGAAATAAAGAGCCTAGGACTACTCCTCCTAGAAGTTCAAGCAGTGTAAATCAAACATAAACCATACAAATTTAGTGGTGTTACTTTGATGCAAACAAGAGTAGAGCCAGACCTGGAGTCTCACAGGCAACACAGCTGTGGGCTCTGTCCATTCATATGGACATCCACTGAGTCTCTGCTAGGTGCTTTTCAGAGCAACTGCTATTTCACAGCTACTCTCAGTCAGAATAGAGAGATTTAGCAGATCTCTCTTTATCAGTGTTCGTGTGTCAGAGTGCAGATGGAGAAGGTAAATAAGATCATGCCTAGCTGTGTCACAGAATCCTTTCCTGCATTTGGACTGTGCACTTAATCACATGGTCTAAAATTTTGGGTAGACCTGTGCAATGCCAGGAGTTGGACTCGATGATCCTTATGGGTCCCTTCCAACTCGGGATATTCTGTGATTCTGTGATTCTGTGATGTCTTTTAAGAAGTACAGTTATTGAGCATTTCCTCTTCCTAACACAAGCAGACCTACTGCTATGTCCAAACTCATTTTCATCTCTTCCCAGATATCATAACACAACAATATTTCAACAGTCGCTGCCATCCTCTCCCCCAGACCTCTGAAAGCCCAAGACAGGACTCCTGCCTGGCCTTTGAGCAGGATGTGGAGAAAATCCACCTTGGTCCCACTGGCAGTGCTGCTTTGCAGCACAGGGCCAGCAGGTTTCCATTTGGATGACTCCAGAACCAACAACATCTCAGTATCTTGTTTCCCTAAGTATAGAAGGGAGGCAGAAAGTAACATGTTACTATGAAAAGTCAATATTTGAATTTGAAAAGAAAAACAGTAAGGTAGATCGATAGATCTTGGCTAGTATACATTTATGAAAGCAATGAGTTTGAGTAGGATATGTTGGGAGGCTGGGAGGGGAAGCCTCAGGCTAAGCTGGGGGACTCCAGGACAGAGCCTCTCGCTGCCTCTGCCTGTAAGCCTTGAGATTTTGCAAAGACCCGCTGCTTCCAGCAAAAGCAGCTCACATACATGTAAATAAGAGCACAGAGGTGCACAGCTCCTACATACATGCAGGCTGAAATTTGGAGCAGCTCAGTTGTTGGTTCATGCAAAAGGCAATGAAAGTCACGTGACATTTCTGTGTCTGGGAATAAAAGAGTTGCCAGTGTGAAAACAAAGAAAGATTTGGTAAAAAGATAGAATCTGCCCAGAGAGTCCTGAGGTACCTGTTTTCAAAAAGCAATCACTTCTGGCATGCAGGGGAAAAATAAAAAACTCCCTGGAGCTCCTCTGCAGCTTTTATTACTGTGTCTCATGCTACCCAGTATGAATAAAATGTGGACTAAATAGGCCCATGTAAAGCATTTCTGAATAGCTAGCTTTTTCCTTTCCTTTTAGGCTTCCCTTTCAAGTCTTTTTTCTTTGATTTCTGAATGAAATTTCTGCCTTGCCTTTGTGGTCAACCATGCCAGCCATCTAAAGGTCTCTTGAGAAAGAGACTCTTTTCAAGAGTTAGTAATCATGTGTGAAGAATTTTGGTCATAAGTACTTCAGGGATGTTGTCAAGAATAAGATGCAACAGAAATAGGCAAGTTAAAAAAAAAAGCAGGAGCAGTCTAACAGAGCCAACTGCACTTCCTTCTGTCACACAGTCCTTCGTGTATCGTTCAGCACAGGGCAATTCAGAGGATCACAGTAATTACTTCTGCAAGAATAACCTGCTGGGTGTATCCTCAAGAAACTCAAATCTTCCTATATTAATGGATGCAATGCTAAAATTTACATTTGTCTATACTTTAAGAACTGTGCAACATATATTTCATGAAGTATCATCAGTAACAAGGGTAACTATCAAAGAAATTTAAGAGATACCCCCTAGCTAGCAAACACCACTGGCTTAAACCTACACTCACAGTTTCTTAAACTACTAAATGCTTTCTCTATCTTCAATGAAAAGGCAACTCCATCTTCACTGACAATGAGACCACAACTTGGAAGATCACAGCAATGCTATGCCTACATGAACGGTAGGAAAAGGACATGTTCAGGCTGCCTTTGCTAGTAGTCTGGCATTCTGTGCCTCACCCACCAATATGAATACTGAATGCATCCTTAAAACATCACTTCTCCTCTACCAAACAGGCGGTGGGGCTCTGTGTCACTGGATATCATCCTACAGCCACTGCAGCAGCAGGCCCTGCCTGGTGAAAACACAGCGTGGTCAAGCAGGAGGACCTCCGTGGGAGCTGTCAGCCTCACTGCCATCCAGCAAAGTTCCAGCCAGAAACCAAAAGCAGAGAGATGTTACATCTTGTTTAACGCTTGCCACCCATGAAAGAGCACTTTTTAACAGCAAAGGATTCTCAGGAAAGAGAAGTCAGTCTCTAAGCTCCTCTAAGAAAGTCTTCAGTATTCCTTGCCACAGTGCAAGTGTCCTTTTCTGAACAGATATTAGGTTCATTTCTGAACCTTGTTGCATTTCTGCTTTATTAGTTTACAGAAACTTCCGAAGTATCCCTAAGGAATTTCTGAGTGGAGAGTTTATACGAAGCTCTCTTTATGGCTGTGGTTTTGTCTGTCAGTAACAGACGAGCCAGAGAGTTTTTCCCAGTTTTTTCATTCTGCCTGAAGTTCTGGCTAAGTATCATACCTAAATAAAGCAGTCCAGTGCCACACACACACACGCACACTTTTTTGTTTTTAATCTATTGTTATGATAGAGCAGAAGTTCATTACCTGACAAAGCTTCAGTCATTACATGATGACTGAAGTCAGGTGGGAGAGAGACAGGACATTAGTATTAGGGAACACCTGCACACAAAGTGGGTTTTGTACCAGGGTTTGGCTGTGGCAAAGCACATGGTCACTACCATGAGAATCCATACCTAGAGGGCAGAGAGTTCCTTTCCAACAACCAGGGGTATCAAGTGAACTGAGATGCCCTTAAGCCTCTAATGAAATAGCCATATTTAATGATTAGAATATCCTTGCAAGCAGTCTGGGAGGCCAAATGAGAGTCAAAATCCAGAAGACACATTTACAACATCCAATACATTTCCAGTGAATCCGGTTCATACATCATAACTGAAGGCAGAGCAAAGCACTCAGCAACTACTGCTCTGCTCGAAGTAACAAATGACTTTTCTCAAGGTTTGGACAAGTAAATAGATGTTCTTATTACATGTTTATATGAATCATTGGAAATGATTTATTGGTTTGTTTTGTCATTAAAACTACAGGCTCTGAGTATCATTCAACTTCTGTTGTATGTGTTAAATTTTATCAGTCACATGCAGTTTCATTTGGCTCTATTAATGGCTCCAGCTTCTTCAGTTTGAAGAGACCACAGGGAATAATGCAAGGACCTATTTTAAGTCTCCAGCTATTTTCTATTTTGGCAAGAGATAACTGACGGTAAATAAATATCATGCTATCATTTAGATACATATAGATGATTCTAGATGACCTTATGCAGCCCAACAAAATAGAAAGCAAAAAAAAATCAGCATCCAACATAAAGAATGTGCAAAGATGAGCATAATACCATTAAACTGCTAGCAAATGGAAGCTTAACTGTATCGGGCTAATTTGAACATTTCTTCCTGTGTCTCCTTTTCAAACTTGAGTCTGAAATGAATTATTACTTTTGGACTCACTGCAGATCTAGGGCCTACTTCTTGAAAGAAAATATTTGTGATATTTTATTCACAATACAGTAACTAGGCCAATTCTATAGTTTCTTTCACATGCTTCTGTTTCAAATATTTGAAGTTATAAGGATGTATGTGGAAATCCGTGTGTTTGTGCACCACAGTACACAATGGGAGCATTGTCTTATCTTTCCAGTCTAGAGCTGCACAGTGACCCATCTCCACCCTGATAGGAAACAGCATCCATCTGATAGCTCTTTTACCACTCATCTTCTGTGCTGCCTCATATGACCTTAAAAACAGACACAGTATTTAAGGCCTCCAGCAGTACTCAGTAATTACCTAGGGAAAAAGCTAAGAAACAAGGGTAGACTGCTAGCCCCAACAAATGATTCTCCTGAATTTTGGGGCCACCACTACCTTAGAGACATTGATTTGCTGTCTCATCCTGTCAGGAGGTGACATTTGGCTCTTGTGTTATAAGAAATGCAAACAACTGTGCCATATTCACCTTCTCCTGCCATTCAGGATTTTATAGACAGTCCCTACTTTCCTCCCAAGCAACAGGTCTTGTAATAGCAGTCTTTAAAATGGAGAGAGCAACTTCCACCCTTCAAGCAAACACAGCATATGCTACCCTTTCCTTCTTCCTCTCCAGCCCATTGGTCCCACGACACAACACTACAACACAACATTGCCATGCCAACCCAGCCATGATAGGGGTGCCTTTTTGGGGCCACCTTGTTAAGCCACATCATCAGAATGATCTGTGATAAAAACATCCTATCCTATATGGTTAGATCCCAACCCCTATATGGTTAGACTCCAACCTAGCAACTGAGAGGTTAAATCCTGGTCTACATGAACCATAGTAGACATGAGTGTGTGTGTACTATTCTAGCTGAAGACTTCACAAGGCTATCCTTTTTTCTGAGCAGACCAGCTATGGTCATCACATGATGGGTTAAAGTGCTACTTTAATCTTTGAAAACCTACCTGTGAAGTGTGAATTTATTTCCCTTCAGTCCCACTCTACACTCACTTCCATAGAAATCTTGAATGCCTGCTTCACCAGTAGCCCTCAAAACATGGGAGATCACAGAGCTCTGGATGAAGATCTTGTTCTATGCATCATGTACAGGCAGCTAAACCAAAGTTGATGCATCATCTCTTCAAGGTTTTCTTCATCTCCTGGGAAAGTAAAAATAATTGCAAACCAAAAGTCTTACCTCTTTCCAGGCCACTTTAATGACCTACTAGTAGAGCAATAACTGCTTTTAAGATACATTCCTGTAAGAGTGGATGTAACAAAGGAGCACATCAGATTGGGTGAATTTATTCTGTCATACAGATTCTCCTTCTCCCATCTTGCAGCTTGTCCTTATCACCACTGAGATTATGTAAGTCCTTACCCCACTAGGAACTGGGCTTGCTTTAGCTGGCAGTGCTCCAATTAATGTTATCTTTATCTCTAGAATTGCTAAAATTCCTCAGAAATCCTATGTGGGATGATATTAGCTTATTTGGCCAATACTTTTAGAATATTTGCTTTCTCACAGACAAAAGTATTCAGGCCACTATGCTATCTAGCACATTAGAGCTGAGCTCACCTCCTCTGCTCTAGAAGACATCAGGACTGGCAAGGGCTACCCACAGGACAAACCACCTCCTCCCTGCCTGTGCTGGTGACCTGCCCAGCACAGCCGTCACTGCTATCATTGATGGTGCCACACAGTTCCCTTCCCATTACACTACAAGCTCTAGAGATACCTGACCAAACTAAGACCAGCTCAACAGTTACATGAGAATGTCCAATGATAAATGCAGAGACAACTTACACATTTATTCTTGTGCTCAGTTCTCTCCCACATATTCTTTGAGCTATTTCTCTGCCTAAAGGTATTTTACTTTATCCTTTGCTATGTCATACCACAGGGAAATCAGAGTGTTTAGCAGTAGTCCTGAATACAAATCAAGAGTTAAACCTGCAGTAGGTACAAATCAATATACCTCCATTGATTTCTTTGGATCTATGCCACTACTCTGGTTTTTATCAGGATATCTAGTGGGAAATTTTTTCAGATGGGTTGTTTTCTTAATACTAAGGCATAGCAAAATAGTCCAGTTGTAGATCTCCTCTATGGAACAGTCTCCATTGTGAAACACAGATCATCAGCTTACTTTTACAAAAATAAGAAAAGAGCCTTTAAGTTCACTCACAGGTTACTGTCTTTTGCTGCTGAGGTTTTGGGTCATTGGGTTGTTTTTGTTTGTGGGTTGTTGTTTTTTTAGAAAGCTCATCATTCATACATATCCACACCTTTCAAAAATCACTCTGTTGTTCTTAAGGAACTTGCTTTCAAAATAAAGAACTCATCCACATGTCCTGGTGCTGGAGCTGCTAGAGTGGAAATCAGAGCTGCAGCCAGCACACTGTAAAGCTTTTTTCACTTAACAGACCACTTAGTTTACACAAATTGCATACTTGCTGGTTTCACCTGTCCAAATTGCAAAAACAAGCATGTACAAAAGAGTCAAAGTAAAATCTGAGCACGCATTCAGAAGATGAACGACACTGAAATTGAGCTTTTTGTGGCCGGAGAGCATTTACACTTGCATTCAGTGCAGAGTTATCAGCGTGACAGCTTCCTTTTGTTACTGCTATGCTTTGGCTTCTATTACAAACCACCGCAGAGCTGAGGACAAAGCAAAACTTCCACATTTCCCAAATTATTTCTGGAACATATGAAGGTCAAAAGGGTAAATTCTGCTCCACACCACACCCGCCAGCCTGACATCAGGGGAACAGCTCTACTGAGGGAGAGCAGCAGCAGGGCTTACTGAGAGATATTAAGGGAAACTTTTTTGATAACCAGGTTACACCAGTTCACCTAAGATGCTACAGGGAAGTAAAAAGAAAAAAAAAATTAAAAAATTCTGCTTCTACTGAGTGATATCTCCCAGTTCAGTAGTTATGGGCTTGATTGCTACAGATCTTTCTAATAATAATGTGTGTTTTTTCTCGACTGTCTCTATTTCCTATATCTCTTTGTTTCCATGAATCTACATCTTAGCAGTCTCAAAGGACCACATGTTCTTCCTCTTTAGCCTCCATCACCTTGTTTCGAATATTACTCTCCTGCTGTAACCATGGCTATCAAAGCAACGCCACAGCAGGCATGCAATCGTCATCCAGGGGAATGTTGCAGCTCTGGATCCCCTGCTAATACAACACATGCACTTTCCTCAATCCCACTGAATATTTTTTGCATCTTTCTCCTTCCCACTTTTCTCCAGATTCTGTCCGTTTCTATTCCGTTCTATTGCAAAACACAAAACTTTCTATAGTACAGCAGGAAGAAAACTGAATCCATCACTAAATGCAAGCACTGGCTTTATTCCTTCTGCCACTGGACCCCATATGCGCTTTGCATTTCACACTCTCATGTAATGGAGGGTTCAGGTGTTTCAGATGTTGCTGCCAGGCACTAAAAGCAGAGTGATACAAATGTGAGCTAAAAACGATCCTTCGACCCCTAACTGCAATCGTGGATAAAGCTGGGAATTCTCCAGCACACGCCAAGCAGCTGCTGCTGTGAACAGGCTCCAGGGATGTACTTTGGTGCATTCCTGGCCTGACTTAGTGCCTCGTGCTAACTCAGTTTTCAACCACAGTCATTCTTGCACTGACTCATTATTATAGCACTGTAAAAATAAGATGTTTGGACAGAACCGAAACTTCCTCCTAGCTGCCGCTCTCATTTGCATAGCAGGCTACTATTCTGTATAATGGAGTGGCTGTTGTTTCCATCGGAGTGCTTCTGTAATTTTCCTGTCAGGTTATGTCTCCAGTTAATGCCCTTTGTACACCTCTAGTACAATTAACAGGGTGCTTACTTCAGCTCTGAATAGCAAAAGTGATACTCAACTCAGCAGGATAAGTATGAGGTCTTCCGGACTTGATCTTATTAGCTGACTTGTTAACTGAAGTAACATTGAATATCACTATTAATGATGTTCTGAAGCATTTTGCTTGCATTTTAATGTTTCTAGGGAAAAAAAAAAAAAAAAGAACATATTATCATATTGTAATAGTTGGGGAAATGCGTGTTTTCACATGATTAACAACTTTGCATGTATTTATGCAGCTAAAGGGAATGAATTTGAACTCTGTTTTAATTTGGGTAATAACAGGGTTTTTAGGATTTAATGGAGTGAGTTTTATCTGCTCTTGACACAGATATTTTTATGGAGTGTCACACATTTTTGTTTTTTTTCAATTTCTGAATAAAATTGATGGCAAAAGAAAAAACTACATGCAGGACATTGCATTTGTGACAACTATAAATCTCTCTTGCTTGTGAATGCTCAGCAAACGTGGGTTCTTCATTCTGAAACCTGCTCAGCAAAACACTTCCAAAATATCTTCAGTCTTGATTAGAGCCACTGATTCTAGCCACTCCAATGAGGGCCTTCAGACTACAATATTAAGGGAAATTTGTTACTTTGTCTTTCTCCCCCTCTACTCTGTTCTTGTGAGACCCCACCTGGAGTGCTGAGTTCAGCTCTGGGGCCCCCAGCACAACAAGGACATGGACGTATTAGAAAGAGTCCAGAGGAGGGCAGCGAGGATGATCAAAGGGCTGGAGCACCTCTCCTAAGAAGACAGGCTGAGGGAGTTGGGGTTGTTCAGCCTCGAAAAGAGAAGGCTCTGGGGAGACCTTATAGCGGCCTTCCAGTACCTAAAGGGGATCTGCAGGAAAGATTGGGAGGGACTCTTTATCAGAGACTGTAGTGATAGGACGAGGGGCAAGGGTTTTAAACTACAAGAGGGTAGATTTAGACTAGATATACAGAAGAAATTCTTTACTATGAGGGTGATGAGGCACTGGAACAGGCTGCCCAGAGAAGCTGTGGATGCCCCATCCCTGGAAGTGTTCAAGGCCAGGCTGGATGGGACTTTGAGCAACCTGGTCTAGTGGGAGGTGTCCCTGCCCATGGCAGGGGGGTTGGAAGTAGGCGATCTTTAAAGTCCCTTCCAACCCAAACCATTCTGTGGTTCTATGATTCTATGATTTATCTGATGTTTGCACTACATTTTTGAACCTCTAAGGCACCTTTGAGGCAACTGGTAATTCCCAAAATCACCCTTAACCAAAGACCAACCAAAAAGGTTCTGCAAAAAGACAGTAAAATACAGAGTTGGATGATACCCTGTGTGGGAACAATGACTATCTTCTGTAATACACAGCCTTTTAGGAGCAGTCCTTAGTGTTTTCCAAGCTGCATATAAGACTGAGAACCTCTATCCCAGGAAAAAAAAAAAAACAATTGACATATCATTAATTATTGTAAGCTATGTCTGAAGTGGGAGATGCAGGAACGCTTCCAAGCTGAGTTTGACCTTGTAGTTGGAGTTTGACTTACATCAAGGTGAATCTAAGGTACGCACAAGCCACCCTGCCTGAAAGTTCATTTGCCAAACAAAGGACACCTGCAGACCAGTCCCATGACCCTACTGTGACCAGACCTGTACAACTGAGAGACGCAGGCCTGAGGACAAGCTATCCATTCCTGATAAAGATTTTAGGAAATGTCTTCACTAGCATCATAATATGAATCCTCCAAAGATGCTGTGATACAGTAAAATTTAGATTTTATAATTCTTACTGGTCCAGAACAAATGACATTTTAAATATTATCTATATTGTCTTGGACAGTCTATATCTATAAAGAAAAGTAGTGTAGATACTTACAAAAACAATGTTGATAAAATTAGGAGCAAGCTGGTTTCCTTAGTGCCCAGAACCAGACAGTAATGGAATTGACTGTATTTAATAGGAGAAACATTGGTGAAAGTTCATGTAGTATGGTCTGCACTTTTTGGTCTGGAGTGCTTTTGTTTTCAAAGAATTGTGTTTGCCTCCCAGAGCAGGTGAGGAAGAGGAATGTGGAGAAGAGTGATCAAATTTCATCAGAAAAGTACTGAGGAATAAAAGCAGCCATTACATTAATCCTCATCTTCAGACAAACTCAGCAGTTGGTAAAAGGAGTGACAAACAGGGTAATCTGCCCTTTCCATGTTCTTAAGCTTCTTGGAAAATCCACTGTCCTGTCTCCACTAGAGCTGGACTTTTAACCCTTCGGCTGATGGACAGGAGTTGCACTCTTTTTCAAACAGAGAGAAAAACAAGTTTTCCCCATCTGGAAGCTACCTTGGCACCCTGTTAGCAGCCTGACAAGCATCTGTGTCAGTGATTGCACTCATCCTCACTTGACTTGCAGGTAAAGCCTCTGAATCTCTGACCCAGAATCAATTCTGTCCTATCTTGGTGGGATGATCCCCATCAGCAATCTAGAAGTTAGGCACCTCATCCAGACAGGTGGCCTAGCCATAAGTGATGGTGTTTATCCCACCCCAGCCTATATATCCGAGCTAACTTCACTCTGGAGAGGCCTCCCTCTTTGCACTGACTACAGATTAGTCTAGACCACTGGCTTAAACCAGACCCGTAGCTTTTAGAAAGCTCATGTTAGATTAAATGAACCTGCCTCCCTGACATGTATGGTCTTCAGAGAGCTTCCAGCTGCTCTAGCTCCATGTTGTCTTGAGTGTTCTGCCCACTCTATGTTAGGAGCAGGTTGTACCCATAGTTTTTAAGAGGCATTAAGATGGCACTGCAGACCAATGTGGCAGCAGTAGCATCTGCCTGTTGAATCATATTTGAAGTGGTCCTGAGTCAATTTACAATCAAGTTTCTCCTTTTAGGCCATTTTTATACAAATTTTATATCAGAGCAACTCTAACAACTGCATTTGTATTATTCGAGGTGTTAAGGTTACTCTGACCCCATTTAGTAAAAGAAGCATAAAGCCAACAATTTTTTAAAGAGAAGCTAAGCAGAGCCTGTTTGCATGCAAGTCATATCTGTAAAATCTCTTCTGAAAACAGCACTCACTGAGTTGAAAGCCATTTGATTCTTAAACAGCATCCCAATCCAAACAAACTGATCTTTAAACTGGATCTTGTAGTTCCTTCAGCAAAATCAGCCCTACCGTTGAGGTACCTCTGTCGAGCATGGAGGCAGATTATTTTTTCTGTGCATGAGTATTTCAGTAAGGTTGCAGATGAACTCTGTAAGCTTTGGTGCAATGTAAAGCTGTACACTGAATGTACTTTTCAGCTCCTGCCAAACTCCAGCTCACTGCAGGATTAACACATACGTAGCATTAAAGCTGTAGGACGTGTCTGTAAGGACAATTCAGCATGGTCCTCAGACTACAGTAGTGCTATAACATACCTTCTAGTCACATCTAAACCACATCGACATTGCCCACAATTAAGCACAACTGAACTGAGACAGGGGAGGGAGTGGGCTGGTGACCTACTTGTCTAGACACTCCCTAAAGACAGTAGAGGGAGACAAGCACTGCCCCAGGGTAATGCATGTTGGAAGGGGATGGGATAGGACAAAATGGGATTGGACGGGAGAAATCACCCTCTGGAAGTGCCTATTCCCTGTTGCCTATGCTGGGAGTGAAAACAACTGTTTCAGGATAGACTTCTGACTTCCAGGTGGATAAAGTTTGTTGAGATGAAACCTATCCATCCCTGGACAGGAGAAGCTCACACTCCTGTTTTTTTCAGCCAGATTGTTTGTCTTTGCCCTGAAATGAACTCCCATTAACCTCAGAGTAAGTCATGGCTGAGAAGTAGTTTGTGAAGCTGCTTTTTATCTTTACCACCTTTCAGCTCTCATTTACCAGCTTCCAGCTCAGCCCAGGTCCCTGGCCATGACCATGTGCATAGGCATGCTACCAGGCACGCCAGGACTATTCTCAAGAGAGGGAGCTCGACTACCGAGCAGTGTAGACACAGCCTTTAGCATCTCACTAAACTAAGGGCAGTAAAAACATTATATTCCTGGAACAGCCTTGCTTCCTTATAAGAATACCTCAAGTGTACTTATTTTCTTGGGTTTTTCTTTCTGGGAGACTACTCTGTTTTTATTCAGCCATGAGAAAGGGACAAGTGGTAGGACTTGAAGAAGTGTATGTAAGTTGGAGAAGACTGTCTGAGTGCTACACTTAAGTACTACTGGAGCCATAACATCTACTAAACCTTATATCAGGGCAATGCCCCAAGCTCCGTTTACTCTGTATTATGTTCATCCTGGCTATTAATAGCCTATATGGCACCCATATGACCAAATACATCTGGCCATTGTGGAGGACCCAGCAGAAGTGGCTTGGTTGCACTGTGTGTGGGCTGAGTTTATGAGGAGTTTTAAAGAAAGCTGTTTAGGGGTTTCACTGCCCTCCAGGGAAGCATCTTGCATAGCAGCTTTTGGGGGAGGAGAGGAGAGGAGAGGAGAGGAGAGGAGAGGAGAGGAGGAAAGCAAGACCCCCTGTGTGGGTGCGATACCTCTTGCCACTGCCCACCCAAGGCCAGAATGGGGCTGGGAGCTTTGCTTCCCGGCCCTGGTGCCCCAAACTCCTGGTCTCTCCCCCTGGGTGAGAATTTCATTCTTTCTTAATAATTTGACTTCAGTCCATTTTGAAGCAGTGAAATAGTAAGACAAGATGGTATATAAAATCTGGAGTTGCTTATTCAGGTTTTCCTTTTTTCAGTTTGTTTGCTAAAGATTAAGGGCAAATTAGTCAGTTAAGCCTAAGGGCTTGGATAATTACACTTTCACAATATTTTTTCCTCATCAGCAGAGTAGATGCCAAAGTGTTAATATATTCCTTGCTAAAGTTGGAAAAAAAATACTTTTTTGGCAATTAAGCAAGGCTGTTTTTTTTTATTTGTTTTACTTACATAATCGATAATGAAATTAAAAAATGGTTTGTGCTTTGCCTTCCCCCAGCAGGCCTTGACTAAGTACTGTTTTAGATATGGCAATACGTACAAGTAACTTACTAAAGGGACTATCCCAGAGCTGAATTTACTGCAGAACAAACAAACGTGACATAAGCAAACAGGTGAACTCCTGAAAAGGGGCTGGGCAGGGCAGAGACTCAACTTCTTTTTCATTGGTTTCTCTGGTTCAAAGGCTTAATTTCTCAGAAAAAAAAAAAAATAGCAGTGCATGGCCAGGCAGTAGTAACAAAGTATGTTAACTAAATAAGCAATTTTAAACCATTCAATCAAGCTAGCCAAGGGGAGTGGATGAAAAAGGTATTTTTAAAAGCTATTCCTTGCAGTTGAAGTGTCTTTTTTCATTCCTCTGGTCTCCAGATTCCAGGACATGTCTTTGCATGTCACCGAAATCTAGATGAAATCTCAAAGACTGAAATTCTCTACTGGGGGCTTAGGTGGAACTTGAGTGGTCATAAACCTTGAATGGGCTGCTACACTGGAGGAATTTCATTCAGTGAGTTCCTTTGCTATTCTACTAAGTATATTTTATTTACATTTTGTAACTATATCTTCTGCCTGCACTACCAAAACCTCTTAGCAACATTTCAGCAATGAATCTTCTGTATAATGTGCTTCTTAAAGCTTCCTGAAATGAACCCTTCACACTGTATATATTAGAGAACTAATATTATACTAAAACTCTGACTGCTTTTCTTTTTTTTTTTTTTTTTTTTTTTTTTTGGAGGGGCAGAGGAATTCATTCTTCCCATGCCTCTCAATGGTACATATTTCAGAATCATCCATCAAGTGCAGATCAGCAAGGTCGTCATCAGAATGAAGAAATAAGAGTTTTAAATTGCAGCCCTACTACCTGAGAAATACCCTAGCTCTAAGACTTAGCAGGGTGTTTGCATTCCTGTCGTGTAACCTTGCACATCCATTTAAGGTTAAGGCTCTGTCTGAAATATGGCATTCTGTGGGATTAGCTCTACGGATGATGTATGGATGAAGTGGCGTTTTCTTTGAACCTTTTATGTTAGAGGATCACTCTGATGCTGGAATTTTACCATCTGAAGTGTATTTTATTGGCAGTTCAAATGAGAAGTGTTCATGTCCTCTAAGAAGCAAGTTAAGTTGTCAGTAAGTAAAGGCAGAAGTGTATGCCTTGTTGCTATTCTGTGCAGATAGGCTTAGCTGCTCTGGCTGCATTTCCCCAGCATGATCAGACTCAGTGCTCACTAGCCATACCAGTGTAAGGAAGAAATCAAACTAATTTCCAAGGTGGTAAAAAGGCTACTTGTCTGATATGATACATGTTCTGTGAATTGTATCTTGTGTATGACTTAAAAATTGCTACCTGCATAGGTATTTTATATGGGAAATATATTAAAATATAGTTTACTTCCCCTTTTTGCATGGAATAAAATTAAAGCAGGGGATTCTGGGAATCCCCAAGAAATGGGATTCTCTGTCTGTATTCACTTTTCTGTGTATTCTGGGCAAGATTTCAAAAGGCTGCCACAACCAGCAGTCTCCGCAGTAGTCATAATTAAGGACGCTCAGGTAAAGGGTGATGCCACATCCAAATAGGTTTGGATGCCTTCAGCCCAGCTCTGTTTCAGCATTTGGTGTCCTGAGAGACGCTAACCATGCTGGTCCTTTTTGAGGCTTCCTCTTCATTCTTCCTTTTAATGTCCTTGTTACTCTTTACCTTTTCTAGATGCAAGCGAAAACATCTCTTGAATTTGACAGAAGACAACAGAAACATGTAGTTGCTTTAACTGCAGGGTGTTTTCTCTACCTCTAGCAAGGAGCAAGCGATATAAATCAGCAAATCTGTTCTGATTCAGACAGTCTGTCTTTTCTTTCTCTTGGTGATATTTAGATGTACTTAAACATGCTGATTAATCTATCATGGTTAATCAAAAGATTTTTCTACATTGTGCATACAGTAAAATCTCTTCCTCCAAAACACAATAGAGAAGATATAGTGACATATATGCTACTTATCTTCTTAAGCATTATGTACTTATTCCTGCCAAAACTCAATATTAAAGGAGAAGCCAGTAAAAATGAACACTTGCTAGATGTCTCTTCATAACATTAGCTGACAGACAATTTTTACCGCCACTATCTGTTAAATAATGTAATAACTGGTGGTAGATTTTTACATCATAAAAACAATCCTAAGTACAGGACATTTTTGCAATATTTCCTCCTGACCCTTTTTCTTTGCTTTATCTCTGCTGTCCCACTGTCCCAAACACCTCCATTCACTCCTCTTGTATTTCATGACCCTGTTGTAACCTGCTTCCTTTGCTCTTTTTGAAGGGGGTTGAATTTCACCCACTTCATGCTGCATGCTTTGACACTTGGGCACTACAATAGAAGATGGAAAGGAGGCAATGCATATTTACAGCTAATGAAACAAAGAAAGCAGTAAAAGACATTAGAATTGTAAAAATGTGGTAAGAAAAACACATTATTCCCCAAGGGAAAGGAATTATTATTTTTATCTTTGTGTGGAAAAAGGTGATACTGCAGTCACCTAACACGTTGGTGAGATTAAAGGCTGCTGATATTACTCTTTGGCAGCATTCTGAAGGTGAAAAAGGCACACAACAGTCATATGAGGAATACAGAAAGGTGGCAATAAAACATCTGCATAGTTGCCACCCTAGCTTTGAAGCCTATTGGCAAAATACAGCTTTTACACTTGGAAATTCTTAAGCCACATTCTTATCTGCTATAACTTCATAAATCCAGTCACTGAGATTGCTGCTACTCATTTGCACTCCCGTAAGCCGAACTGGAACCCAAAAATGTGTATTCAAATCTTTACCTGAATAAGAACCGGTACACTCACTCAAAAAGTACAAAGAATTCAACATCCATGTTCAAACTTTTCAGGGATAACCAGCCACTAGAAACAGTCTTTTGATTTTGTTCTGATTTCTATGGTAGGCCACACACAAATAAAGAAATTACAAATATATATCAGGTAAAAGTGTTCATATTGCAAAAGAAGAATAAATGAAAACATGTCTGTAAAATACTGTTTTTATTGTACTACATTTTTAATATCTAAAAATAAATCATTATTTATTCAGTTTTGGTGATAACATTGACTCACCTACCATGCAGCAAACCAAAGATTTCTCTATTGTGTTTGTTTTGCAGACATAACTTGCAAAACAAGAAGTCCTTTTAGTGGCAATAACATTTTACAATCACAGAAGGGATGTCTTTTTTGGGGGGGTTGGGAACATAAAATAGCACTTCATGTTTACTGTGTTCATACTCATAAGTGTAAGCAAATGTAAGATGATCCTTGTGGGTCCCTTCCAACTCAGGATATTCTATGACTCTATGATTCTAAGTACCCTGCAGTGGAAGACTTGAAAGGCTCTGCCTACAAGCTGCCTTGTATGGAGTTGCCTGTGCCCTCCCATTTGATAGAAATAGCTTCTTCTTTCCCCTAGGTTGTTCTTTCCTCTACTTGGCTTCACCCCTCCTGAGGTCAGAAATGTATTGTACTGATCCCTACATGATAACAGAGGTCATCCACGGCCATTCAGAGATGCAGAAGATGGGTCTGTGCATGAATCATGCTGTGAAGAAGAAGCCAGTCTGTCCTTCAGCTTTTATTCAAAATTCCCACCAACTTCAGTGAGGTTTCTTGTTACCAGAGGAAACTTCAGAAAAATGCAAGTGAACCAGACCTGTTACCTCAGCTGAGACTACATCTCCTTAAAACAGTAAGATATGGCCCTGCAGTGCCTGGAGATATGCTTTAGCTGTGTAGCCCACCACCTCAAAATATTTTTGAGTAACAGTATTTTTTAAATTCCCCCAATTTTGTATGAGAAGCAGAAGCAAATGAATTCAGCTAACAGAAAAGAAAAAAAAAAAAAATCAGATTCCTTTAGCCTCTCCTAAACGAAGCCTTTCTCAAACCAAGGAAGAAACTGTCCAGCCAGCCATAAATAAATTGGAGTTGTGTGACTGTAACTGTATAGCATTAGTCCCATGGTGTGGGACGAAACATGGAACAGTCCAAGCACACTGGAAGCAGAAGAATGGTTTGGAAATACAGTTAACCTGAGATCAGGAGATCTGGATTCAGTACCTAGTTTGGCCACAGGCTTTTCTGAGGTACCAGATAAATCACCCAGTTTCCCTGTGCTCCACATCCTGGAGGATGCACATAAGGATAATGAATGAGAAGGTTCATAAGGAGAAGGGGAGATGTGGGCTGCAGTCTGCCACTAGCATCCTCGCTCTCTGCTGCTCACACCTGACAAATCATACTGCACTCGAATCAAGCCCTACTTTTATTTTTTCTTACTCATCCAGCAACAGTTTTGAAGAGGCGTTGGCCAAAATACCTAAAGGAGTGGATTCTTCCTCAGGAAAATTGCAGCCATGAGTGCTCGAAAGAGAAGAACATGTGCACGCCTTCAGCGCAAGGTACAGGGCTTGCCTGACAGCCAGCACAGCACCTGTGAATATCTGGGGGTGGAACTCAGTTGTTTAACACCACAATCATTTTCACTTGTTCAGTTAGAAGACCAGCCTTCAGACTAATCTTCCTTAGAGACTGGTTATGAGAAAAGTTTCAGCTTGTAATGGTGTCATTTTCGTTATGCAAGTGAACACAGAAAATGGAAGAGCTTGATTGAAAAAGCATTTAGCACCTGCAGCTCTGATTGACTTAAGTAGGACTTCTGACTGTTTGACACTTCTGAAAATGGGACTAATCGTTTCATAACAGAAAAAATGATTTTTTTTCTTCCTTACAACCCAAAATTTGTGGATAAATTATATACAAACTTGGGGGGGAGAGGCAAACTGTAGGGATGAAACCATGCAGGGAATTTTCAGCCAAAAGTGCAGTTATCAGCATGTAAATACACAGGTATTTGTAGAGTTCTCCAGTTGTCTGCAATATGGTTTTCCACTGCAGCATAAAAACAGAAATGACACAAGTATGATTAGTACTATAAGAAGTTATTGGAGCTGTAATAAGTGATTACAACTGTTAGCAGACACATTCTAACTTCACCTCCTCACTAGTTTCCCCAGGATTTTTTGTTTTGTTATGTTTTCAAGTAAGTACAAACTGTTTTTTTGCCTTTTACAGGCTCTAATGTTCAACTCCATTTTTATATATCTCAAAAACAGCAACTTCTGATTTAAATGGCTCTGAGCAAGCATTCATAATTGAATTCCACTACAATTTTTGAATACAACCACAGATAGGCTGTTTGTTTTTTCAAGCTAAAATTAGTTATAGCCATCAATACAAATGGTCTGCATACCTGCAGGTTTGTGTGGTGGGCTGCCCACAGCACCCGCATGGTGCCAGATACAAACTTAAACTAGCAATTTGGAAGGATTTCAACATCAGCCCTCCTGATTTCCCTGTCTAGGGGCTTTCTGCATAATTAAAGATTGCCAGGCTCTTGCTGGAGGCTACTAGTGCATTAGCAAGTATCAACATTGGGCTCCAGTGAAGTGTGGCCACCTGGACTTAGTACCTGTATTCCGTGAGAGGGTGACAGGGCTCCTGCTGGGGAAGAAGTAGCATTTGCCCCACACCTTGCCATTAAAAAGGCTTTGTAACTTCTTCAGGGGATGGCCTGGAGCAAACTGGGAAAACAATAAGGGAAGCTATTGTAAGATGTGTTCAAGGCTTTCTGCAAATGGGTTCTTCAGAAAGCAGTTTTCAGTACTGTTCTATCAAAATGGAAGGACATAGAAAAAACATTTTTTTAGGTCTAGTACTGCTCCATATTTTCATGAGAGATGTAGGTAACTCTGTAGAATGTATGTTTATTGTTTGCAGATGATATGAGAGAGGCTGCAGGCCTGTTGAGGGAAAGAATAAGCATTCAAAAGTATCTTGAAAAATAGGGTAAAAAACAGTCTGAAAAGAATAGGATACAGTTCCAGAAGGTACAAAGTTACAGAGTTAGGGAACAAGAACAAATCCTCAAGTATGAGAGTCTAATGGACAATGGCAGTTTAGACAGAAGTTCCTCAGAGGAGGTAGAACAGCCTACAGTAGTTCACAAGGTGAACACTACCTCCTCCTGTACTCGGCTCTGGTGAGGCCGCACCTCGAGTCCTGTGTTCAGTTTTGGGCCCCTCACTATAGGAAGGACATCGAGGTGCTGGAGTGGGTCCAAAGAAGGGCAACAAAGCTGCTGAGGGGTCTGGAGAACAAGTCCTACGAGGAGCAGCTGAGGGAGCTGGGGTTGTTTAGCCTGGAGAAGAGGAGGCTCAGGGGTGACCTGATCGCTCTCTACAGGTACCTTAAAGGAGGCTGTAGCGAGGTGGGGATTGGTCTCTTCTCCCACGTGTCAGGTGATAGGACAAGGGGGAATGGGCTAAAGTTGCACCACGGGAGGTTTAGTTTAGATGTTAGGAAAAATTTCTTTACTGAAAGGGTTGTTAGACATTGGAACAGGCTGTCCAGGGAAGTGGTCGAGTCACCATCCCTGGAGGTATTTAAAAGACGTCTAGATGTAGAGCTTAGCGACATGGTCTAATGGAGGGCTTGTTAGTGTTAGGTCATAGGTTGGACTAGGTGATCTTGAAGGTCTCTTCCAACCTAAAGGATTCTGTGATTCTGTGAACCAGTATCTTACTGACATAAAAAAAAATAAATACACTGAAATACATTGTCAAACTGCGTGTAAAATCTTAATTAATTTTCCTGCAGTCCTCAGGAAAAAAAAAAAAAAAAACTTAATAGGAACATTCTGTGCAGTTCTCAGACATAAAGTTCAAGGAAAACAAGGAGCAGTGGAAAGACCTCAAAGGAAAGCATCAAGAATCCCCAGAGGCACCTAGTCTCTGAAGGACAGTTGAAGGAAATAGGGCCATTTAGTGAGGAGAGGTCTGGAGGGAGATCTAATAAGCATCTTCAGAAACAAAAAGATAATTACAGAGAAGAACCAAGTAGATGGGTCTCCTTGTCCAATGTGCAAAAATAAGAAAGAAAAGCTAAGGAAAGTCTGAAAAAAAGACTGGGAAGATCTTTCTAGTGAAAAATTTGCTTAAGTGGAGGAACAGACTGTCCTGGAGGGGTGTGGGATCTCCACCACTGGAAAGGCTGGGAACAAATTAGACAAACATTTTCTAGGAATAAGGTGGATCCTACCCTTGGCTGAGGGACAGAGCTCTCCACTGTGTTCTGCATGGTTTCCATGGCATTCCCAGACAGCTGATGATGCATAGCAAAGAGTCAGAAACTCAGCTTCCAATGGCTTTTAGTTGTATGTTACTCTCTAAAACGTGACAGCAACCCCTAAAATTACATCCTACTGCGAGTCTATGTACTGCTCAGTATTCCACTACCCTTTAGTGTGGACTTCTTCCTTCACTGTGACTTTGCAGTGCAGTTGTTGTCCAAATGTCCCTGAAAAATATATTTGTTTTCAACTCTAAATACTCTTGTTAAAATAGGCCCATATGTTTGGATGGATGGATGAATGGATGGATGGATGGATGGATGGAGCAAGCCTTGGGAAAATATCTTCTTTCACCATTGGATAACTTTATCAATATTACTTTATTTTAACTAGTTTTTAACATTATCATTGAAAGCACAGGTCCTAGGATGGATGGGTGTATGGTTGCCCTAACAGACTTTTCATAACTTCTTATCAAGAATTCAGGGGGAAAAAAGTTCTTGCAGGATCTCAAATGCCTTGAGACTGAGACAAAATGATAATAGCATCACAGGAAAGAGAGCAAAAGCTGGAAAATGAACCATACAGGAAGGAGATGACGTAGACCTACTGTACCACTTCTGCTGTGAGAGAAACCAAACATAGCCTGACAAGCAAATACTCTTGCTTCTCTTAAACCAGGGCCAGGGTTTCAGCTCTGCAACCATGAGGAGAAAATGGGGCAAAGAGAAACAAAGCTGTCAGCAGGAAGATGAGGCCACACGAAAACTGAAATTAGACCATTAATCTTTATTATAGACATGTTTCCTTTGAAAAAAAAAATACACCCTTCTTATTTAGAAATTGCCTGAGAGTGAACAGTAGCGCTTGCGGTCCTGGAGCTGAGATGATGAAGACACGAGAAACGGAACAGGGCTGGGGAGGTGGGACAAACTCCGTGATGGGGACGTGGGTGAGGGGACCCCACAGCTGTGCCCAGATTGGAGGCATACACGTGTCCCTGAGGGGTGGTGGCAGTAGCATCACCAGTCTCCATCACTGTCCTCCACAGTCTGAAGCTGATCTGATCGAGGCTGGCCAGGCTAGAGCGCAAGATAAAATTAGTTCATAAACCTCATTTTCTCTTAGCAGTTAATACACTGTTCACTAGGAGAGTGTGGTGAGTTGTTACTTACATAAACATTTTTAAAGAATGATATCTAAATTATTCCAAACAAGTAATTGTGTTTCCAGGGAGGAAAGGGCAGATTACTCTTAAACTTTGAAATTAAGAGCAAGTTTTCATAAAAATATCCTCATAAGAGTTGAGCAGTGGCTCACAAGATACACACCACATCCGTTAGCAGATTGTGGTCCTGCTGGGCAAGGTCTTGATTCTCTGATCAGTCAATGAAAATGGTTATTTCTTATCTCAAACTGACATAAAGAAGAGACCTTGGAAGCACAAACAGTGAAAAATCCTGTGCTGCCTTCTGTGTTATTTTCTTTGAATTTCTAATGAGAATATAGGTACATTCCCACAGAGGTATAACTTCTTACCCGCTGGCCACAAGCTCTTAGTCTGGTCTTTGATCCTAAATCTCTGCCATTCACCTCCCTTGCAACAACCTGGAGAACTACAGTGCAGGTGCTCCAGGTGGGACCCCTTTGTTTGGGACACCTTGTTCACCCCCCAAGGGGTGCTTGAGGGCCACCTCAGTGGAGTGGACACCAAGGACATAAGCTCTCACAGTTCCCAGTTATGGCATGTCAGGTCCAGGGCAACAGCTCATGCTTTTAGCTCTGGAGGTCCCAATAAGTCCTGTACATCAGAAGAGACAAATCTCTGTATCATACATATTATTCTGCTCTGGCTAATGAGAATAGACCTCACATAGACATACTGCATGCTCAAAAGCTTTTAGAAACTGCAGAAGTCTCTAAAATTACTTAATAAAAGGAGTTTCTTCAGTACTTCTATCAGTGTAAGTAAATTTTCTTGGTAGTTCCATTAATGAGACTGATACCTTGCTATTTCATTAATTATATCAAAAAGATCTGCTCAGATAATGCAAAAATGGATAATCAAAATCATTACGAAGATCACAACATGTTTGTTTACTGATTTTTATACATCTATAATATTAACTATCCACAACCACTCAAGTTCCTCCTAGTTGTTTTCATGAAAATTTGATAAACACTATGCTGTATAAGATGCATAATCTCTTCAGCTGGAGAATTGTTTTGAGAGCATGCTACTTGCTATACTAGGGCTTGAAATGTTTCTGTGATTCTGTCTGTTTGCAGAAGAGACTCAGCTGACATGGTTAATCAATACTGAACTGTCCAATGTTGGGCACATTAGTGCTGGGTAACAAATAATGTCCAAATAGTCTATTAACACAAATCACTAACAACTATTTAGAAATCAGAATCAGTTCATAAATGATTCAGAGGTAGGAATAAGGCCTGCATTTGAAATTGCTAACATCTACGAGTATCGTGAGTTCTGTCCTCAGCCAGTTTCCACAGACAATGGTGTCCCACTGATTCATAGCTCAACATCTTTTGTTTTCCATGTTTTGGTAAGAACTAGAAGAAAAGGATGTTTGTGTGAGGCAAGGTACTGAATGGCTAGCATGTAGATGGTTCTCCGTCCTGTAATGAACATTGGGTGGTGGCTAATTTTCAAAGGCTGTAAATAAAATATTCTGTATTGCATGTACTGCCCTGCAAAACCCAACATACACTAAAAAGATGATGCTGCTGTTAGATCAGTTTGTTACAGAGCCCTCAAGTTGCCCTCCTCTCTCCTTCCAGATTCAAAGCATGCAA
This sequence comes from Anseranas semipalmata, assembly GCA_013399115.1. Taxonomy (NCBI): domain Eukaryota; kingdom Metazoa; phylum Chordata; class Aves; order Anseriformes; family Anseranatidae; genus Anseranas; species Anseranas semipalmata. The sequence goes on from VXAA01003099.1 coordinate 423,673, forward strand.
TTCCTGAAAGCCAGCTAAGACACCACAAGGCATTATTACCCTTTGGTAATGTCCCAAAATGCCATATGGAAAAAGTATTACAACTGAATAAAGAAACCTGGCAAACCTTGAAACAAATTGTGATCTCCAGCTCAGGGAAGCCTCATACTATATTCATTTAATGTGATGGTACAGCACAGAAATGTAATGAACTTCTCTTGGAGACACAGGAATCTCCATTTAACACTGTGTTTAGTAGGCAGCCTGTCCTGCCATGTGTCTGGCTGAGCAGCAAATACTTCAGAGGCAGGTACAGTTAATCTTATTATAAGTAGTTATGAAGCAAAACACCAAAGAGAATGTTTCTTCCTAACCCTAAACATATTTGTATCACTTTAAAGAAAAAAAACCTGCAATCTAGAGACCATAGTAACAGGGAAATATATTCCTTGTACAATAGTAGTTTTTAAGCATTTTATGTTATGCAAAGGTGCTAGCATTCCAGAATGATTTTTAAACATACATAGAAGTGATTGCTTCTTACTAGAGTCTACAGGATTTTTCCACAAGGTGATCTTTGAGCAAATTAATTCCAAAGTTCAAAGTTTGTGACAAATGACTTAAAAAAACAGTGCAATGTCACTGTGAGTTTGGTGTTGGCATTAGGAATATCACTGACAAACCCAGCTTTAACATGCTGAAATCTTCTTAAAGAAAGGAGATTGACTTGATGATTTTGCAAATATTTGCATAAAAATGAACATTACTGCTGAGATGATCGGTTTTTTAATTCATTCCAACTTGTAAAATGCTTGAGGTATTAAAATGTAAATATTGACCTACCCAGAACTGTTTTTCTTTAGTCTCTCTTCAGACTAAACTCTTTATACAACTATTGTTTGTTACATAAAAACAGGCATTTTTGAATATTGGAACATTCGGTAAACTGCTCTCAGTTACACCGGTGCAATGCAGCATAAAAACTTTAGACAGGAACTGCCAGGAGATATTTCATTGCATTTGTATGATGTTCTTTAACTAGTTTTCATACCTTCCCATTTCATGTAAATATAGCCATGCAGAGCTAATGCTGTGGTACAGGTAAATGTTTGAGACTCTGCAAAGATTAAAGGGATACTGTTAACCTCACTCTTGCCTTTAGCTGGAATATTTCCTGATTTTGTTGAAACTTTTATGTATTTTTTCAATAATTTAAGGCCAAAAATAATTAAAATGGCTCTTTTTTTTTTCTGGCAGTTCCTTGTAATTTGAATGCTAGAAGCCACAAACATGTTATAGGAACCAAGTAGCCTTGACGTTGTGATACTAAGAGTCTTAAAATAAAGGAGAAAAGAATAAAATAACCCCTTGAACCTAATTTCAATTCAAAAGAGAAAAAAAATCCCAGGCTTGTTAACATAAATAGTATGTGCAAATATGCATAAAACAACAGCCCCTTGGTAACATTTTTCCCACAGGAGGGAATTCCAGCAAAATTGTAGGCTATGTACAGATACTTTATTTTCTAAACAAAAATTGCATTATGCCGAAAGACATATACATTTCAACTACTACTACAGTGTAATTATATTATGTTAGTTATCTTTGTTTGTAATACAAGGAACAAGATTTCTGTTGAAAGCACAAGGCGCTCCTAAGTTAATATCCTTTCATCTCCCTAAGTGTCACACTGTAGGTGGTCTGCAGTGCTTTCTTTATACAGAACTTTTCACAGGATTTGCTTGATTCAATGCTACTTTTTAGCTTTTGGGTCAAGTGAAAAAAATAGCAGGAAAGCCACGGGAGGACAAATTCGCCTTTCACTTACACCATGTAAACCCTGTTGAATGGGGAAAGCAGGACAAAGACTGAATACTGTGCCTTTGACATAAGGAGAAATACAAATATCTCATGAACAGGGCAACAAATGTCTTTGAAATTTGCAACAAAGTAACAATTTCAGTAAAACTGCAGGCCCTATTATTTCCTATTCATTGAAAACATATGTTGATGCTGTTGCAGATCAGAAACAATCAGAAGTCATTTTATATCTTATTTCAAAGACTAAAACAGTAGCTTACTTTTAATACATAACCAATTGTTACAAAACATCTGGTGAGCTGTACCTTTCATAGTTTATAGACAAATTCTTTCTTTAAAAGCAAATTGGAAAATTTTATGCCTCCTTTTCCCTATAAATGTAGTATTTCCTCAGTCCCTGTAGAACTCCTTTGCCCTGCTTACTCACTATTTCCATGCTGCTGGTGGACATGAATATTGCATATATATCTTTAAAAAGAAAAAGTAGATTTTCTAGGACAAACTCTTGCTCTCCCCTTTTTCGCTTCCCACCTCCCTCTTTTCCTTGCACCTATCCATGTCACATTTTGCTCCCTCGGTTCCTTGCTCAGCATTGCTGCACGGCAGTCTCGCAGCCTTGCACGGTATGGCTATTAGCACAAAGTCCTCCATGCATTAAGAAAAAAACAATGTCATGCCAAACATCCCCAGTGTAAAATACGAAACCACTTTCCTTTAAGAAGAGGGCTGCTAAATTTTATGTACTCCAAGGTTATAAATGCTGAGACATGTTACCCAGGTCTCTCTTACTGTATTAAATCTTAAAAAGCTTTCTGCAATATTACATTTGCCTCATAAATCTCATCCACATTCATGTAACGCGCTGGGATCAGATGTGCTGAAGCAGCAGCCTCCAAAAACACAGACGGACCTTTTCAATTGCTAACCACGACACTCCAGTAGATTATCAAGTGATAATCCAAGAGACACAGCCACATCTTTAAACCTGCCAAGGCCAGGAGGGCCAAGGGGTATGGGAGTGTACAAAACATCAGGTCTCTCCTGATGAGAGGGGTTACCATTGCAGGGTACTGCAGCAGTGAGGGGCATCTCATGGGTAGGGAGCGAGGGAGAGAGAATCAGACTGACAAAGAACCCAGAAAAGAGGTGTGGAAAGAAGATCTAGAAAGTGAAAAGGATGAGCTCAGTAATCCTCCAGCAGCAAAAAAGAAAAAAATGTCCAAAAGATGTTAAAAATGATTCCTAAACAGGAAAGTGCAAACGGCACCAGATCCATGTTTAGTTGAAACATGAGCAACAACCAGAGGATGTGGTTTTAGTGAAGACAGACGTTACGCAGAAGGATGAGGCAATGGTTATCTAAAAACAGCAAAAGGACTTATGTTTCCCGAAGGCCCAACATACACCAGGTTGCCCCATAACCCAAAACTTTAGCAATCAGCTCAAATATGAAAGAGTTCTACTATTCACAATTTGCTCCAGGCAGCATCTGAAACAGGTACACATCAAGTAATATTAGTTACAGATGAGGGGAAATAGCAATCTAATCTAGAATTCAAGCACATATCATGGTTCACAACAATATAGGCAAATCTGTGGTTTGCAGGAAGATGTGTTTGATAGATTTGAATGTGAAAATGAGGAACAAAAAATAACAAGAAATTATAAGTACCTAAATATAAAAGGAAGACCAAGAAAGAGATGTTTCAGCAGAGAAGGAAAGCAATCAACAGACGATGCCAAGAAAGGCCAAGTATTTAATAGCTTTTTGTTTTCTGTTGTCACCAGAATGGCAGCTGACAATTATGACGGTTGACAAATGCAAAAAAAAAAAAAGACAAAATGAGGAATAAAAAGAACATAGGTAACATGTAAATCAGTGGACCCTGTGAAAGTCATCAAGAGATGTCTGGAGAACTAGTTCACAAAATTTCTGAGACATTATCAGTTATCTTTGGAAAGCTGTAGAGGACCAGTGACATTCCAGATGACTGGAAGAGGGCAAACACTGCTTATTCTTCAAACAGATGCAAAAAGGCAGCTAGGAAATAATAGACCACTTCATCTTTTAAGTCTTCCACAGTAATGGAACAAATATTTAAA
>VXAA01003099.1:427631-440093 GCA_013399115.1 Anseranas semipalmata
AAAAGAAAAAGACAAAAAAGAGAAAGTGATAGGTAGCACCAGACACTTATCTGTAAACTTCAAATCCCACAAAACCAATCTAATTTCCTGCAATGATAGGCAAACCTGTTTTGCAGATGAGGGAAGGAGCATGGGGACAGAACACAAATCGTAAGTGTCATATAGCTTAACATTAATTAACATAGAGCTTAATATTAGTAAATCTTTTGACACTGCCTAATACGACATTTTTGTAAGCTTGTTCAGAAATGGTCAACTGTAAGTGCTATAGGGTGAGTTCAGAACCAAATGCAGAACCAAACACAGAGAGCAGTTTTAAGTGGTTCATTGTCCAAAAAAAGAAAAAAAAAAAAGTGTATTGAATTGGTCTAGTACTGTCCAGTATCTTCCTGAATGACTTAGGTGATGGAGTAAATATCCATATATATACACAGAGAGATGCAAATACATTGATATATGAATATATATTATATATCTGAATTAACTGCAGTTAACAACTGTCGCAAAGAGCTGGAGGTTCAGTCAAAGACAGGATTAAAGTCCAGAATGATTTTTTCAGAAACAGGATACAGACTGCAAAGGATCAGTATGTGATTAAATAAGTACAATTACAAAGTGTTACAGGTAGGTAGATATAACCGATTACACAAAGTACAAATAGAGGATGAAAGGAAAGCATGGTTACAGGAAAGCAAAAGCAGACCATGAGTCACCACGTTGTATTTCTGCCAAAACACAAGCCTGACTCTGGAGATACTGGCAGAAGGGATTGCTCGAAGGCATCTGAAGCCATTCTCCCACCCTGCTTGGCACTGGAAAGGGATCAGGCAGAGTATGATTTTGTGTCCAGTTCTGGGCACCATGAGCTCAAACCCAGAAAACATGAGATTTTGGATAGGTTATGACTGGAGATCTGTCCAGAAAAGTTGAAGAATTGGTGCTGTTTATCTGAAGGAGTAAGAGAGACATCATAAATTTCTGCAGAGGAAATTCTGAAAAAAATTCTGATGTTGTGGATCATTAATAACTACGACAGACTTTGAGCAGTTGCACTAATCCTATCACTGGAGTTACTCAACTTGTTGGACAAATATTTGCAAGAAAAATAATTAAGGAAATTGGTGCTGCCTTTGAGCAAAGGAACAAGCTAACCAATTTCTTGAGATCCATTCCAACTCTACTGCCTGTGATTTTGTACCAAGTTGTGGCAGTAACTACTTACTTGGAGTTGATAACTTCTATGTTACCTACAACTAAATGTCTCACCTATTTCTTGTTTTATTAACACCCTGGCAATTTTTTCTCTGATATGTCCATACACCATGTGCACAACCTTGTGGACTCCCTTGCTCATTGAAGAGTAACATCCTTACTGCCTTTTTCAAACCCTTTTAAAAGAAGTCTGAAAAACAAACGTGTAATCAAAAACATCTTCTGCAGTGCCCATGAATATCTGTATGGTCCTTAGCCTTCATGAAGGCAGGCAGCCAGTTCTCCGATGTGCCGTGAGAGTGGCTGATGGCCTCATGGTCAGTGCTCACTGCTATCACATTTCCTTCTCACCTTCTCCTTGCCTGTGCTGGCCTGCCAGCTCCATTCCTTATCTGACATGCAATGAGTTCTCTGGGATGGAGCTGTCTTTTCTGCTCTTTGTTCACACAGTTGCTAGCAGGATGACTTCTGAGAGAAAGTCCAGGCACTACAATTAATTCATTATTATTGATCATAGAAGTATTAATATTTTCTCTTTACAATTACATATATTTTTGTTTCAGTTTGTACAAAATACATATTGAGAGAGAGAGGTGATATTTAACCTTTTCTAAATAATCTATTTGCAAGACTATTTCAGATTTTCAGATATGAAATATTCTGTTCCTTCTATATGAAGTACAACATAGTGATTTGGGGAAGGCAGAGACAAGGGATGGGACGAGGCTTAGGTCATTTGTTGTCCCTCTTAAGCCTTCAGTAAACTCTTCTAGGGAAATATTGCTCTGCTTTTTATTCTTATAGCAGGCAGATATTAATTCTTATCTTGCATCCACCTGCTTATCTACCACATTACAGAGGGGTCCTGCCCACATTTAATCTACTGGTTAAATGCCAGTTTAACTCTTCTATGCTGTAGGCCACAAGAAACGTGTTCAAAGGACAGCCCCTCATATACACACCACAGTATAAACATTTTAATGAAAGAGAATTTTTTGTAGGAGGAAAAAACGTTCCTTTGCTTTGAAAATAATGAATAAGCTCTCATTGAAATGAACCCTTTATGTATATCTTTATGTTTCTGATCTGGCAGCTTTGAAGAGCTGATATCATCAGTTTTAGAACCTGGAGTCTGGCCACTATTCTCTAAAACATGCTTTACAATGGAAAAGATCATTTAAAAGCAAGTAGAACAATACAGAGAAAAAAAATGCAGGTACTTTTCAAAGCTTGCAAACTTTTTATTACTCTGCAACATTTTTTCCTAACTTATGAACCATTCTGTGTCTCTCACTTATCCATGCCACTGCCCCGCTGCTCTGCTGCTGCATTTGGGATGCTAGAGCTACGGATGGCAGAGTTTAACTGCAATTTTACTTTTCCATTGGAAACTTCTTGTGTAATTCCCATTGCGTGGTGCTCTGCCACTGTTCTTTCCAGAGTGTACAATGAATTGGCCCAAGCAAGTAAATACTTCTTCAATTCCTCTCATTTGTAAGCACAAAAGCATACTTGTGTAAGTCTGACTGCACCAAAATCTGAAGCAAACTCACATGTGGGCTTCAGCAGAGGTGGGAAAAGTGCTCTAATAGCCTCATCATTTACACAGGACTTCCCATGGGAGCTGCCAGAGTAGGCAGAGAAACTGAGGCAGAGGCCATGAGGATTAGCAAGGCTCAAAGTCTGACCACCAAATTCAACAGGAGCACAGATAGTGCTTTTGAATCCCTTCCCTCCCTGACCCACGCAGTTTACTCACCCAGAGCTGCAGCAAGAATCAGAGTTGGAGCCTTTCTGCACACAGACTCTAAGCCATGACTTATTGCATGCACCTGAAGGGCAGCTTGGTCCTGGCTGGTCCATTTGCACCCATGCTCCTTCTCCATGGGAGTTCACCATCCTCCCACCACAGGGCTCCCAGGCACTCATGGCTCCAAAACTTTCCCAAATAGAACTGGGGGCTTGAACTGTAAGAGTATGTTTAAACCATCCAAAAATGCATCACAAGCTGAGCTGCCACAGTAGTTTAAACCATCCAAGTGTTGACAAACTTTTTGCTTATAATGAAAAATTCAGAATCAATTTCTTTCTCCTTTTATAATCATTACACAACATTCCAAAAGAGCAGAATCTGTATCAAAATGCATTCAGGCTTCTCTTGAAACAGGAACTCATTTTGAGGGTCTTGAGTCCTGGAAGGCACAACTCCTTTTCTGTACATACCGGCCCGATACACATCAGAAGGCAGACAGAAGATTTCAAGAGAAGTCTTTAAATATTCTGTGGAGCCAACAGGAGACAGCAGTTGGATATGACATCTGAAGACAAAATCACAAGAGGCTGAAGAAAGACTTCTGCGGTAATCCAAGGAGACACCACCAACTCCAGCAACCCATGTTCTCCAGTGAACCTCAGTGTTCCCTGGGATACGGTCTGTCCTCCTCTGCTTGTGAACAGCTTAGTCACAACAGAAGTCAAAAGTACTGAAGGGCTCCTCTATTTTCCACAAGAGCCTTATCCTACTGGAGCTTATGCAAGTGGAGGGTCAGGCAGTGTGGAGCGCAGCTCTTACGAGCTCGCATGCTGATTATCCCACTCTCAGCATATCCCTTCCTGCCACTTATGCCAAGAGGGAGGGAGCAGCAGGCAGAGAAGGTGGCTCCATAAATTCAGTAGATCTGAGTATCTGTCCCCATGAATTCTCTGGATTTGTAGTTACAAGCATCATCTAGCCTTGGGACCACACGAATTAGTCTCTGGGGTCTGCAGTCCCCAAATTTCAAAAGTTTCTTATGTCCATTATGCTCGGCATAATGGACACTAGATTATTTCACTCACAGACAAATTGAATAACAACCCTCTAATGCTAAGAGCAGATGAAGATAACTCCCCAGGGACGTAGTCACAGCACCAAACCTATCGGAGTTTAAGAAGCGTTTGGACTGTGCTCTTAGTCATATGGTCTGAATCTTTGGGCAGACCTGTGTAGTGCTAGGAGTTGGACTCGATGATCCTTATGGGTCCCTTCCAACTTGAGATATTCTGTGATTCTATTCTATGAACACTCACGGCATATTTCAATATATAGCACTGTCTCTTGTACATGAAGTTGTTTTGGGTAACCAAACTCAGCTCTGAGACATCAGGACCCTGTTCTTGCCTAATAGTTTGGTCTGAACCCAGGAATGACCCAAAAATCCCCATATTCCTTCTGCTCTGTATCCCACAGCTGTTCTGAAACGTGCGAAAACACCGTGTATTCTACCAGAAAGGTAATAGGCCAGATGTAGCTGGGTTCATCTCCTGTCACCGTGCAGGTCTCTCCATCACAGACAGTCTCATGGGCCACAGTCATGGGAGAAGCACAGGTGCTGCCAGAAAGCTATTTCTGTCATCCAGAAGACATCTGAAATTTTTGATGTATGTTTCTCTTGCCTAGAAAGAGAATCAAGGCTCACATATAAACATCAACATTTGGCCACTTGAACTCCCCACACTTTCTCATTGCCCTGACTCCCTGAAAGCACCCTATTCCCTCCTCCCTTCTGCTCCCCCTTCACCCAACAGCTCCTGCAGCCTTCAGAAGCATCAGGATTACAAATAAACATGGCAGCATGAAAAACACAAATGAACATGCAGCCCCCATGGCTTGCAACTACTTGGTGACATTTTCTTCTACCTCCCATCGATAACTCATAGCAGGGTTATTTTGTACTCTGTTCAGCTCCTACACACGGTCCATGTTGCTCTTTGCAGGAGGATTATGGCCATTGCAGGTAGCTTGTTTGCTATGTGCATCTCTACGTAGGGTGGCTGACAAGCTTCAGGCAAGAAATAAGATGGCCTGTAGTACATCAAGGTCTGCAAGTTCAGTGTTAAAAGTTCATTTATCTGAAGATCCCTTCTACATGATCATGTAAGACCAGATTGTTCTCTCAGTTGCAGTAGTGGAAATTATGACAGCAATGGATGTGCAGTGAAAAAGATGATCAGGTCTGTGGTTCCTGCTGGAACAATCATCTTGCTGGCCATGCTCAGACTCGCTGCATCTCTGCTCCCTGCACACAGGGAAGCCCAAAGGGCAGCACCAGAAAGCAGGTGCAAGCTGGGTGCAGTCCTTCTTTCAGACGTGGACTAAGCATACATGGACAACCACTCGAGCAGACAGGACACCTCTGAGAAACTGGAAGGGTCTGCACAAGAATGCATGACAAGCTGAGCTGCCACAAAATATTTTCTGTGATTTTCCAGAAAGAGAAATGAAAAAAGCCTATTATGTTTCTTGTCAGTTGTTTTTTATTTCCATTGTTCCACTGGCCTCACTCAAACACTTTCTTCTCCCAGATCTCAACTAAAACAGCTCAACCGTGTTTTTCCTTTAATAATACTTACTTCTTTTTTTTTTTTCAGAGCTAAAGTCTGCTCTTTTTACACTTGCTTTACAAGGAAAATTTGGCATAGAGTTCACTTGCGTATCCTGATGTGGGCTTATTGAAGGCAGGTGCACACTTTAATATATATGGGCACAGAGACCCCCTTCCAGACTATAAAAGAATACTGGGCATGTCCTCATGTGGAATATCTCTAGTTTTTTATTCATAAACCTAAAAATATGAGCTGTTCTTTCGCCTATACACATTACAAGTGAGTGTGAACAGGCAGGCACCATATTTCTACATTACACAGAGATCCTGTTAAAATGGCTACATTAGTGGTTTTCTAGCATATTGTCTTTATGTGACAGTAATGTGAAAAGGAAATGTTACTGAAATGTTGCACTTTCATTGCTAACAAGAGAGAAACGTGCAAGAAAACAACATGGCAAACTAGCTTCAGCTGGTCCAACTGCATCCTTTTATTTATTCTGGAAAAGGGTGATACAGCATGCTGTCAAAAAAGAATCCTTCACTTACTAGCTAGCGTTCCTATTGCATTAATAATACACAATGGGTAGTAAGGGAAGAGAACAATTATTCTGTTTGTAATGAAGAAACATGGCCCACATGATGCCATCCTCCTACAGCAAGATCTTTATGATGTGGTGTCTTTTTTATTTTGATAGAACTCTATGTAAAATGAGGATATTAAAAGAACCTCTTTTGCCTTCTAAAACATCAAAGAAAATAAGAGAGATTAAATGGCTTCTATAATGTTATTCCCATTTTCTTGTCTGTATTCACTCAAATCTATGTAAAGGCCAAATCTATGCATGCTGCAAGCCCACTCAGCTGACATTATGGCCTGTGACATGTGCCAGGCCATCTCCTGCTCACCTAGACCAGTGACCTGCTGGAGCAAGCAGCTCTTCGTCTCTGAGGCATTTGCTTATTTTTCCTGTCCAAGAAAAAAAATAAATATGAGGAAAACAGAAAGAGACGGTGGGACTGTGGGTACACAGAGCTTCCCTCAGCATGGTATCAGGGTGCAGCTGCAAGACAGAAGTGTCCTATGCCCAGATATGGCCAAAGATATTCAGCAAGAGATTTCCAGGGCATCTAAATACCTTTGTGAGCCTGTAAGTACATCTACACCAGTAACTGAAACAGTTTGATGGTGTGTCCTTGGGCACCACAATTCAGTTGTCCAATCTACTAAGTTGTTAACATGGTCTCTGACATGGCTTCAAGACATGTCATCTAGATGTCCCCAAAAATACCTGAAGTTTGGGAGTGAATATGAGTCAAGGACCATTCACAGGAGGGAGCAAGGAAGCAGCTCCCCTGGTGTGGATGAGAAAAGAGCATAACCATATCTGCACCTGCTCTTCAGTGCCAGGCACCCTCAGGGCTGGAGGGATTTGGGAAAATTTTCCAAAAATGGCTTTGTTACTCAAAATTTATATCTACTTTCTTCCTAGGGATTTGTTTGAGAGCTAGGGAGACCATACCTTTTCCATCCACATAGCAAAAATTGCAGCACCACAGAACACCCCCTCTGAATTTGGGTTTAGTTATGTCAGCTGCCAAGATGCTTCCACTCCTTAATCCTTAAGTCATACTAAATAGGGAACTGGGCTTCTAAGTCACTTGTGCATAAATACAAATTATATCTGTTGTCTTTGATTCAGTCATCTCTTAATTTCAGTCAGTTTGCTCGTGGTGATATCAACACCTTGTTGTGTTCTAGTTCAGATGGCAATTACTTTTAACCACTTTAGGAGGTTATTTTCACTCCTTCCCAAATCCAATCCTACAGGACAGTGCATTTCTCTTAAATCACAGGTTGTAAGGGCAGCCCATCATAAAGTCATGTACTTCAGAAAGTGCAGGGCTATGCACAGCAGACCTGCCTTGAATCTGTGCCAAGGAACAGCAGGCTCCTGCTCTGGCCTAAAATTTGCACTCAAGCACAGACGTACACCCACACAGCAAGGACAGGAGATGAGCTTGGGCTCCAGCCAGAGCTCAGACCTAGGCCGACTCCTTAGTTAGAGAAACATTCTGTTTCTCTTCTAGTTGCTGGAGATTTTTAGAGATTTCCTGCATTGCCACTTCACCCACTGAAGACTGTGCTTTGAAGAGAGGAAATTTCCTCTGACTTGGGACCAAAATATACAACGTTCATTTGTGCTGATATGTACATGCATGCACTATCACGTTAATGGCAATGGCAATGCTCGCATGAGCAAATGCTCACCTGTCACCCAACAAACGCACGCACACACATGCACACAAAAGCTCCTCTGTGTCTTGATGAGTGTAAGTGAGGTAAGACTCCACTTGCTGCTCAGATTATTTTCTGACCATTTTCCCCATTACTTTAGATCAGAAACAATAAACTTCAGCATAAGAATTTCATTCCAGTCTTAAAACATTTAGAGGTCATCTAAGGGCTGAAAACAGAGAGAAAAAGTCCTCATATGCAACATACTCAACTCAAAAACAAACGGAAAAAAGTGCTGCTGTACCATTTTGAAACTTTGAGTGTGCAGCCATGATGCTCTCGCTCTTATCCTTACCACATCACTTCTGTGCTTAAACCTTACTGTACAACTCATGTGAACAATACTAAAGTCCCTCTTCTGATAAAGCCTTGACAATATCAGCTGTCAAAGAATGGGTTTTCTCAAAGACCTATGTAGTTCAATATTTGTTCTTCCACTGAAAGCTGCAGCATTCCTGCATATGCAGCTAATACACGTAGTGAAGCCCACAAAATTTTATCCACTACTTCACTGCTATTGCATCACAGCAGTTTGGTGTGAATGTCTTGCTCAAAGAGCACCATTATACCCATATTTATGTTTCATTTTCTTCATTTTCTTATCCTGCATCCATTTTTTTCCGTGATAACTGAGTTGGCATGTGTAAACAATTTGTTAGCTGCTCCAGTGCTAAAAAGTAGTATCGCTCTTCCAGATCTATCAATGTAATGAAAGAATAACAAAGACACAGGAATTAAAAACACTTCTTTTTAACTATCTATCTGAGATTGACATTATCAAGATTGAAAAACCTGTTATTGTGTACATGCATAAATCATAAGCCAGAAAAAAGTTGCATCCTTGATCTCTCACCATTGATACAAAATGCAGAAAATAGTTTGTAGGCAAGGCTTCCTTGTTGGTATCTGTACTACTTAGCTGTGTTATAAACTTGTCCTTTGAAATCCTCAGTAAATTCTCTATTTTAAACCTTGTACTCTGGGGGAAAACACATTAAAGCACAATTCTACTCCAAGAAATGACTGTAAAATCAGCACCTTTTCACTCTGTTTATCTTCCCCATGCATGTATTCAGAGACATCTCTTCTTCCATTAGTGATAATGGGAGGCTTTTTCTACGTTTTATTCTTTTTATCACTGCAGAGGTCGTACTGGTAAGATAGCTCTACATCATTAACAGCATTACGAAGCCAAGCACCAGCTCCCACACAGAACAGAGAGATAGGAGTACAAACTGGAGACAATGGGGTGACATAACCCAAGTATCTGAAAGGAGAATTTTGCCTGAGCAATATTTGCCCTGGGGCTGAGGAGGTTCAAGACAACAGAACTCCTTTAGCTTTCTCTTCCCTCACTGAGTTTACAGATCTGATTATCAAAGCAGAAGCAGCATCTTGTCTTTTCACAAATAGAGAAGACTTTGAATTAGAAATATCTGAGGTACAATAATATAAAATGCCATTAAGTCCCTTTAATCATTTCTCTGATCAAAGCAGAACACTCAAAAGTCAGACCCTAGACTGTTGTTGTCACTGAAACACTTTCTCTGCAGCCCTGCATAGAGACAGGAATGCTTCCAGAGATTACCCCATTTCTGAAACCATCAGAAATGTCAGGGGACAAATTCATGGGCAGCTGACAACATCTCATTGCCACTAAAAAGAGAGCATTTTTCTCTCCCTCTCTGTTCACTGCTCTTCTCCTTTCCCTCACTTTGCCTGAATGATTTTCCACCAGGCTGGTTGGTTGATTCAGTGCATAGAAGGGCCTGATGAGCCAGCAAAAAATAAACAGCAAGAAGATGACCAGGAGCAATAGTAGAGGATAGTGGAGGAGTGAGGGACCTTACCCTTTCAGCAACAGTAAGCTATTAAAACATGCTACATCTCAGGGAGCCACAGCCTAAATTAGGTGTGAGGAACCAGGCGGTGCCTACTTTTTTCCATTGACTCTAGGCAGCCCCTAGAACAGTGGCTTAGCTCAGACATCTAGCTTCTAGACAGCTTACACTAGGTGAAATCAATCCCCACCAGGAGTACTTGAACTGCCAAGGCAGAGTAGACTTGCTTCATTTTTATCACTTTTCAGTCCAGGACCAATCTTTGGGTCCTTTTCAGTTTTTACTCAGGAGCACTCCAGTGATGAAGAAAGGAGTAAAATGTAGTTAAATATTTACAGACAACCTTGGGATTTTAGCCTAATTCTGGACCTTTCTGAATGCAGCGCAGGCATCGTCAGTAGGACACTCAGGGGCCTGACTTTGAGCTTTCAGCTATTTTCACTTGTTTCTATTTTGACATATTTTTTTCAGGAAAATTAAGTCCATACATTCAACAGAGTTGAACAAGATAAGAGGAACAAGTCCACTATTTTAAAGGGGAAGAAGAGTAGTGCCAGGAATGAAGGTGTGCTGACAGGCATAGTGTGTGGTAGGGCCAGATGTTCAACAATATTTATGCACCGAAAGCAATTGAGATAACAAGTGAGAGATGAAAATTTGTCCTTTGGACCACTCCCTTCAAAACCACTGGTCTCTGTTTACTGATCTGATTCAAGTGAGATTTCTAGGAAAGTACGAGTAGAGAATAAAGGAATGAAATATAGCTTCGTTTGTAAGTGCACATTTGCGTTAAAGACTTGGATTTCCTAGAGATGGAAGAACTGCATGTCAAACCTGCACTCTTGGGGCTGTCTCAGCATAACCACCTCTCACTTGCAGAGCATATTGTGAACTTGGATTCATAAGAAGACATTCAAGGCCTTTTTATGACAATGTAATATAGATCCACAAAAAAAAAAAGACCAGTGTGTCATACATAAAATGGAAAATACCAAGAGTTCAAATATGAAGGCAATGAAGCTCAAGCTGGTGGAACCAGAAAAAAAAAAGAAAAATCAGGTCAAAAAATCAGGTCCTGGAAATGCAATGAGCACATCTTGGAGAAATTAGTCTTTTGTTCTCCACTGTCCAAGTAGAGTTAAAGTGCCATTTTGAGGAGGTAGCCAGATACCATGTGCTGAAGTGAATTGTCCTGGAAAGCCTTGTGTGATATTTTCTGTGACTCTGGTACAAGAAGTATTTTTAGGACACTGACTTAAAATCTCCCGTGCTGTGGAATATAGTCCCAAAGTCCCACAATTCAGGCTGTATACACAAAAATATTTGTGATTACCTGAATCAGAGGGGGGCATTCTCTACTGTAACTATTTCATTTGATACTAATAAACCATTGATACTTTTTTTGTCAAACACTGCTAACATTTTTCCTTTTAAGCACAATCTTTGTAGGGAACTGTTCGCAACATGGCTTGGTAAGAAACATTTTCCTTGTTTTTTTCCAACCATTCTTGTTAATGTGCTAAGTTCTTCCATCCATTACCTTAGAAATAGGCAGCAAGCTTTAATCTAGAAGGTGGTTTCCTGTCCCTTGATGATCTGGTTCTTTAGCAAATCCTTCTGTGCTAAGCTTTGTTTTTATTACTAACTGACTACATTAGGACTTAGAAATTTTGTACAGCTAAAGTAGGTGTGGTACTATTTATAAATCAAGGGCAAGTTATGCAGTTTTCATAAGGTGGTTTATATTGCATATTTGAAATCTGGAGGTGTTTCAGGAATGTATCATAAAACCACCTTCCATAAACTGTCTCTCAGGAAACAGTAATGATAACAGAGGCAGACAGATCTCACTTTAAACAAGTTACCTTGTACCCTTGATTTACTAAATTTCTGGAATTTTTTTTAACCAGATTGAAAATCTTTCCAACTTTTTGAAGTCTTATCAACTGAGTTTTCAGAAGATTCACTTTACTGTTAAGATTTCCAAACACTCAATAATGTGAGGCTATACATCAATATAGTCATCAGTCTAGTCCCATATGTCTTACAGAACTATGAAAACCTTGGTTGTATATCATTTATTGGATAAAAATAAAAATAATTTCAGACCTAAAATAATAAAAGTACACAAATTAATTAAGCTGCCAGACCCCAAAATGCTGAAATTCTAACTACCAGAAAAAGATCTGACACCCATGCAATTTAGTGAACGTGAACTGTAACTTTAGGATTTTGCCTTTCTTCTTATTTTCAAAGAAAAATGTGTGCAAATCTTCATGGCTGACAATGTGGGTGTCAGAAGCCTGAAAAGGGTGAAACAAATTGGAAAAGTAGAATGAAAATATATAAAAACCTGTAAAATTACTATGTTCCCTGACTTTAGGCAAGAACTATATTTAGATCTGGTAACCATAATTGGACATTGGTCAGAAGATGAAGCACAAATTTCAATACATGTTCATTACTTTAAAGAAATTACACCTTGGAGTAAGCCTTTTATATTGAAAAAGTACAGTAATAGAAAAACAAAAGCTTTTAGGCAGAAAGAAGTTTACCTAGCCATTTGCTCAATCCTTCAATGAAGTCTGCTCACAGCATCATGACTGGTTCTTGTGTGAAGAAGCCTGGGAGAGTCTTATTTTATGTATCCTGAAATATTTTTCTTGCTCATTCCTTACCCAAGGTCTAATAAAACCCATCTAGCGTCTGACATTCGTCTCTCTCTCTCTTTTTTTTTTTTTTTTTT
>VXAA01003099.1:440119-486867 GCA_013399115.1 Anseranas semipalmata
TTTTTTTTTTTTTTTTTTAGTGGTGGAAGACCTTGAAGGCCCAGAGGAATGGCTAGGATACCACAGATAAAACACAGTGATTTTTCACAAAGGACCGTTTCTTCCAACTGCTTCCTAAGCATTTGAGTTTAATGTGTGTTAATTGAAATGCAGCACACAAAGTACTAAACAATTTTACTCCTCTAAGCAACTGTAAGTAATTCCCTCTTTTTACAGTGATGTTATAATCACACTGACTACACCAATACTTACTGAAAACACAGTCTGGATTTGTAACATTAAATATAAACAAACACCCATAAACCAGAAAGCTAGCAGTAATAAAAATAAATTTTTCCAGATTATTTTGCAACAGACAGGAATTACTAGTAGAATTAGTCCTTTGACAAACAGTTTTTGTGTATTTTTTTAGAGAAATGAAACAAGCGTTGACTTTAGATTACTGTATATATGCACACAATTATATATAGTGTGAAATTAATATCTTGTGAAATAGACCCTATCATAGTTGCTTAAAAACTACCAAAAAAAAAAAAAGATAGAAACATAAACAAATAAAAATAAAAGCTTCACTGGGACTCAATCTGACTCAAGAAGTTCAGTTTCCATCATGATGCACTTGACAAGGAGACAACTAGTGAAATGTCCAAAAGGAGGTGGTTTTTCCCCCCACCTACTCTCCCTCTTCTCATCCCTGTCTCCCATGGGCCAGCCCTGAGAGTTGGTTTAGTGAATTGAGCCAGCTTATGGTCAGGTCTGATGGGCAGCACAGCCAGTTCAAGGTAAAAGTCGAGAAGCGATGGCAAAGAGTGAGCGGGCAGCGAGGAGCTAAGTTTTGCCTTTTGGCTAGGACGGCCATCTTGCCTTGTGAAGCTGTACCCTCAGCTCTCTGTCATTGTAACACTGCTTATGTGCCAGACCTGATGCTTCAGAGCTTAGTTCCAAAGTGAAATCACAAAGGCTTCTAGATGTATAATTTAATGACTTTAAAATTCACTTCAGTCCCACTGTGCCTTAGAAAGAATTTGATAACTTTAAAACTCCTTACAGATGGGAAAAATAAGACATAAAGAGGTCATTATGGTAGAGCAGGGACCAGAACTCATGTCACATGAAAGCTAGTTTTGTTTTCTGACTGCCAGGCCACATGACTGTATTTCAGCTGAGGTTATGATCACTATGAGGATGAAAGAGTCTAAAACAGCTAGACAGGTGAATCTTGCTGCAACCTGCAGAGCCCAAAAAGGCCAGGGAGAGGACTGGTGCTGATAGGGCCTGGTCCTGGTATTATGACCTAAAGTCAGATACGGCTTCTGCCAACAGGTGAGCTTGTGTGTAACTTCCAGGTTCCTGCTTGAATACTTTCAGCTCCTGCCCCTTACCTTTGTGCAATGAAGCATCAAAATAAATAACACAACAACTAAAGGGATAGACAAGAACCAGTCACTCAAAACCTAGAAATCCTTTCCCAAAGTTTGGCAAAAAAAAATAATTAATTAATTAATCTCTTCCTTAGGTTTCACGTACCAGTTTGGACTCCTTCTGGGGATTCAAGGTGGAGGAGGCAAAGATCACAACTGTATGTCTCATCATAAAAGACTTGCTCTCTTAGAGAGAACTTATCTTAGAGAGTCTTATGAGGAGTGGCTGAGGGAGCTGGGGTTGTTTAGCCTGGAGAAGAGGAGGCTCAGGGGCGACCTGATCGCTCTCTACAGGTACCTTAAAGGAGGCTGTAGCGAGGCGGGGATTGGTCTCTTCTCCCACGTGTCAGGTGATAGGACAAGGGGGAATGGGCTAAAGTTGCACCACGGGAGGTTTAGTTTAGATATTAGGAAAAACTTCTTTACTGAAAGGGTTGTGAGGCATTGGAACAGGCTGCCCAGGGAAGTGGTTGAGTCACCATCCCTGGAGGTATTTAAAAGACATCTAGATGTAGAGCTTAGCGACATGGTCTAATGGAGGGCTTGTTAGTGTTAGGTCATAGGTTGGACTAGGTGATCTTGAAGGTCTCTTCCAACCTAAAGGATTCTGTGATTCTGTGAAATCAGCAATGCCACCCTACCATGCTGTTGATAGGCCTGTGACTGCAGTCTTCCTCCTCACCTTGCAGATTTGTGGACAGGTATGCAGCAAGAACAACCTGTCTTGGATGCTGCTTGCTTGGCAGAGGCCACCCAACCTCTGGGTACAATGAGGGAGTCGCCAAGGCCATCACCCTCTGCCCCAGGGAGTGACAGCCCTGGGCTGGGGCATGGGCAGGGTGGGTGAGGCCATGGGGAGGGAAGTCAGGGCTGTTAGGACCTGTTGGTGTCTCAGGGCCCAGACATGTATTTACCTGGATCCTTCTCTCCCAGGGAGGACAGCTTAGTTCAGAGAGAAACAGTATTTTCTATGGTTAGTGAACTACTAAGAATCTCCTCAAAACTGCACCACAAAATTTAAAAATCTATATATTTTCCCTTCTGGCTGTTGGATGTTAGTTTGCACTAGTTTGCTGTTGATGGCATCTCTGTGTAGCTTTTCACCTGTGGTCAGGGTGTTCCCAGTCACAGGAGTCATTTTGGACTGGCAGTAGGTGGAACATAAAGCTGAGCACTTGGTGCCTCGCGGCAGAGGTTGGTCATGGCTGGCCCTACACGAGCAGTTGGCGCTGGGTTCAGCTGCTGGTGGCTGCAGGCCCTGCAATGGTGTCTAACAGGTTTTAGAAGCCTTCCTTTTGGCTGAAAACAGAGAAGAGAAGAAAGTAGGGTTCATAGACAGCTAGATATTTTCTGAAAGTTTTCAGACCTGAGGTCCCATAGGCCAGTTTGGTAAGTGAGAAAGATGGGCATGAAAGCACATGATCTTGAAGATTAGGACAAGGAAGTGACTGAGCTAACAAAGAAAAAGAACCTTGACAAACACATGTACACACACACACGATCTTCTATTGCACAGGAAAAAAACAAATGCATTACAGGAAGAAAGAGAAGATGGGTGCACAAGGATGAAAGGAAAGGTACCCTGTCTCAGCTGAAGCAACACTAGAGACTACCAGGCCCAGGAACCCCAGCAGAAAGAGGAGAGAGAAGGGGAGACAAAAGGAAAGAAAGGTGCTACAAAACCTGAGACATAACACAACACAGGGAAAAAAAGCAGAAGTGTGTGACTGAGGACTGCTCACAAGGAAAAAACATTAAGCTTCTTAAGAGAATGTATATCCAAAGAGCAGTGGTGTGCCAACTGCCATGCGGGGGCCAGGTATGACTAGAGCCATCTCTATTAATACTGTAAAGAGAGATAATGCCAGAAGTGTGTTACGAAGCTGAAGTCAGGACTTAAGCCTTCCGGTGCAGACGAAAGAAACAAATGCACCCATCACCTAGAGTACTCAGATCTTCTCTAATGAACAGTTGGAGACAGGTCTTCACCAAAGAGTTACTCTGCAAGCCACAGCTGACCATGTTTTAGGCATACAGAAGAGCTTTTCATAGAAATTAGCCCGTAAAGTAGTGATCATGAGGCAATTCTTGTTGACATCCAATGGGACAACAATTCAAGTCTGACAGTTTCAGAGGGAAAGAGTAAAGAACCCCACAACTTACCAGCCTATAAAGATTTATTATATGGGACAGTAACTTTTCTAGCTGTGTCTGAAAAATGCTCTTAGGAAAAGCTGGTGTTTGGATAGAGAGCAGCAGATGCAGAGGGCTGGCAGAGGGCTGGCACGGGTTCCAAGCTACAAACTGAAAGAAGTTAGGGGAGGAGAAAAAGCCTGAGAGACCACTGCACAGAGGAGGTGCCTATGAACAGGCAAAGCAGGGACGATCCAACCAAGGAAGAAGCAAAACTTTTAAAGAGCAGACATGGCTGTTTGGGTATGTTGTGGGTACAAAAGCTGGAAAAATGTTGACTTTGAACCTAAAGTTAAAGGTACTAGTGAGTCCCTGGGTATAATGTCCATGCGACTTTACACTTTCGTAGGACTAGAAAGGTGGAACCCAAGTGACAGAGAAGACAAAAGACGGGAATGCTAAATGCCAGCACTGGTGTGCGTACCTCCCATGAAAGGGTACTTCAACTGCTAATGGAGACTGTGAGGAGTCAGGAGGATTTTGAGAAGTTTGGGATATTGACTACACCAAAGAGGATAGAGGGTGCATGCTCATCGCAGAGATTTGGATTATCTATAAATCAAAGATTAAGGGGGGGTCTCTCCAGAAATTGCATCCAATAGATAATAATAGTAATAATAATGAATAATCATATTACAAGGATACCAGGGCAAGGAGAGTGAAAAGGAGAACAGTTTGGCATAGAAGGCCAAAAGGTCTCAGTAACAGCAGGATTGTCAAAGTGCAAGGTGAGCTTGACCTTGCAAATGGAATGAAAGCAAATGGCCAAAAAAAATGTGTTTCTATAGTAGAGAAGAGAGTAGAGAAGTAAGCAGCTCTACACGGAAAAGACAGAGTCAAGATAATCTCTATATTGCCCAGAACATGAGTATCTTGTTGTCTTTTCAGTGCAGCTGACAGTATACGTCTGCTCCAAGATCGAACACGGAGATCTATGTGGTCATCAAAAAGGTGCCCTCTGCAAAGGACTCAATTCTAAGCACTGAAAACCCTCTTGTTGTTCAGTTAAGAGTGGGGAGATGGAGGACCTGACAATCTGCCTCCTGCTAACATTTTTACTATGCTGTAAAAACTGGAACATAAAAATGCACACATAGCATGGGATTTTGGTAAATCTATCAAACCAAAAAGTTTGACAGAGTAGAAAACAGTCTTTAACTCAGAAAGAAAAGGAATGATCTAGAGATCTAGAGCCTGATAGTTGAACTCAACAACTTGCATGACTTGAAAACAAAATATTTGAAGGGAATAATTAAAGACAAGCAGATAAATAAAAGATGGGATAAAAGGTTTACTAAGAGCATCACACCAGATTCAAAAGAGCTCTCGTTCTGAGAAATTAAATTAAAAAAAAAATTTTATATGGGAGATAAAATCTTTCTTTGGAAAATTAATCTGGCATATGTGGGGATTAATACATGAATTGTAAGGTGCATAAGGAACCAACTGAAGGCAACCAGCAAACGGGGAAGTACCTTGCCACAAAAATGTTGGCATGCTAATGAAATTTTCTGATAACGCAAATTTGGAAAGCATTCTTATTAGGGAGGAGAATCTGAATAAACAGGAAGAACTAGATGACCGTAAGGAGTGAAGCAATGGAAATGGGATAACATTTAATGGTATCAAACAGCATGCTCTGTACTAAGGATTTATAAAACAGATTTATGCGATAAACTGGGAGCGCATCAGTTTGAAAGTTGAGGAGAACACCCTGAATGTGCTAACCGTCCACAGGATCTGTTGCCAATGTAATGTAACTAAGACAAAGGTAGAGCAACCTAAAATGTTTCAAGAGGCAATTATAGCACAGTTTGGAAAGTATCACTGCTATTGTTAAAACCCTGGGAGACCACATTTGGACTGTTGTATACTGTCATAAGGAAAGATTCACCTTCTCTAGATTAGGCATTTAAAAGTTAAATATTTTAGTATGAGCAAGTCATCCAAAATTCCTTTACATATGGTGAAGGAGAAATCCAGAAGGCCATTAATCCCAGCATGTAATAGTGTCTAATACATGTCTAATGAATGGCTTCTGGAGGTTTCTCTTCATCTTTCTCATCTTTGACTATAAGGGTGGTCAAGGCTGAACACCTCATATGTGTAAAAATAGGTGAGGTGAATCCAGGTCAGGAACACAGGGAATGAGCGCTATCTGACCCATAGGATGAATTTCACTAGGAACAAAAAGATATAAATTGATGAGGAATGAATTGAGTCTGCAAATAGAGGTGTCTAACTATCACAGCAGTGAGAGTTTACAGCTACAATGCAAAAAAAAATCTAACAGGTTTTAAGATTAAGACCAGTGCTGAAGGAGACTAGCAGGGAAAGAAACTAGACTGAATGGCTCCATTCAGTCCCATGGTCCTACCTTGCTGGTTATTCACTCATTGTTTAATCAACTTCATGCTTTGCCAGCTATTTAGAGATAGTCATTCAACAGTATAGACAACTTTATGACTTCGTAGTACTTGCAGTATATTTATAGCATACTCCTTCCTAAAGTAAAACACTATGTAAACAAAGTTGTCCTAGACTAGCCTGTTCATATTTGTCAGTGGCTGGCAAACCACAGTGTTTGTCAGTTTGCTAAAGTCATCTTTGTTTTAGCACTACCTTTCTTTGTCTCTCACCTATTCACAAATTGGCTGAGATTCTGGCTGAAGAGAAATATCATTACTAAAATGTCATGAAAAATACTGCTTAACACACTCTAAACATACACATCATCCACATTAATAAACGTAAAATCTTTCTAAATAAGCAATATAAATCTTTGAAAACACTCTGTGTAGTAAATCATAGAACTGCAAATAAAACTGCCCTGTCTTCTTGGTATTGGGCTTTTCCATTATTATGAATTGTGTATCAGTACATATGTTTCTCAAATACTCTATGTTTCTGCACATACGTTTCTCAGATAGTGTGTTTCTGCATTAATTTGCGATCCTGCAACATAGTCTAGCATTAATTCATGAAAAGATCAACAGCTGAGCCTTATCCTTGCCTGCAGCCATATATCATCACTGCCTTTTACAAATAGAAATAAAGCATTTAAACCTGCACACTATATATCCATACAGATATTTACATTTTGCCTCTTTCTGAAATATGACATCTAACACGTGACATGAAGAATCATCAGGTTAACATATCCTTTCAACATCTCGAGCTTTTCACTAAGAATAAAAGGAGGCACTAGAAGATATGCTTATGATCACATACATCCCAAGCTCTAGCCACAGAACTGTCTTTTGGCTGAATGGCTAAGACTGAATCTTTTCTCTTCTGTACCTCTTTCTTGATAATGCAAGCTGAGACATAAAACCAAGGATAAAGCCTTCTTTCCTGGTAGGCAGACCCCTTACAAAGACCCCAGTGGGGTGGAAAATTCCCAGCAAACAGGAAATGTATTTGCTGTGGTACCTTCAATATCCTGCCTGAGCATACCACGCTCTGTCATGCCTCTCTGCAATGACTGACCCATAGAAAGTCTGTCAGCCAGTTACAGCTGCTGGATGGTGGAGCTATTGCTTGACCTCTGCAGGGTATTTATTTTGGGTTCTTTTGGGTTGGTTGATTGGTTGGTTGTGTTGTTTTTGTTTTTTTAAATCAAGCTTATGTGACTGCAATGTCAGGCTCCCCTGGATAACTCCTGAAGCCACTGGCCAACTTTGGCTGAATCTGGAAAAGCTTCAAAAACAAATTAAGTTCCTGCAAGGCTGTGGGGAAGAGGCAGTGAGGTAGAGGAGGGAAAGCCCCGAGGCTAGGAGGGGAAGGGCAGGAGGGCAGTGCAGGGGAGCCGCAGTGTTTTGTACCATTTGCTGGGAAGCAGCAGCCTGCGGATGGGTATCCTGGGGGAGCTGGACAGCTGCTGCATTTTCTGACAAGCAAAATCCAGCATAATCTTTTCCTCTAGGAAGTCAAATTCAGATTTGACCACAAAGAGCAGCCAGCCAGTGGAAAGATCCACTTGGCTAAAAACCCTTATAGAAAGCTCCAGCCCAGGCAGAGCAGCACCTGCACCTCCAGTGTAGCCTGTTTCTCCTCCCCAGCAGCAGTGGAGGAAGAGAAGACAGTGACCTGCCTGTTTTAGCATTGCTCTTTTCTATGGCCATGCAATTGAATCACAACGGGGTAAATAACCTGATAATACAACAGCAGCTTTCCCTTTTTGTTTGCCTTACAAGAAACAAAATCCATCCCCTGCTGGTGTATCCCCTCAAGAAAAAACTCTCATTATGCTATGAAGACTGTAGCTTCTTCCAAAATCAGCTCCAAATGATAAAACCTACAATAGTGATACTGTTTGGATAATGGCAATCGTGGTAGACTTCTGGGGAGTTCTCTAATTAAAATAGATCAAACCATCATAAGTCAACAAGGTCTAAACTTCACTATAAATTTGGTCCAAAAATGCGGACAGTGAGCCTTTCTGTACTTTGTTTCTTAATGAACAGTTACTGATTTTTTCCTCTTTTGTGAGAGATTGAGGTGACTGAATTGGAAAAGTCTAGTGTCAGTCTTCAGAGAAGGGGGTACAAGATTTTTGCATGCTCAGACCATAGTAAAGCATAGTAAAGCAACCCTGTTTTACAGGGAATTAACAGTTTCCAATGAATATTTGAAAGAAGGATCCTTAATTCATTTGCCAGTTTAACGTGATCAGCTCTCGGATGCTTGCAGGCATGTTTAAATTAAGCAGAGCTCTCCAGACCCGCAGAAAAGGGAATGCTGTTGTGTCAGTTGGATTCCCATATGATCAAACTCTCTAGGGAAGGAGGGAAAACTTTTTATTAATTCATGCAAATATTTCTTTCTGTGGAAACTAAACTTATATGGTTTAGCAGCCTGAAATCACTGTGAACACTTCCAGTTCCATTCCCCAGGACAGGATCAGAGCAGACTCCTGAAATTTATTACAAATACCAAAGGCAGAAGGGGGATGACTGCACCTTGGAGGTGGAAGGAAAGAATCTTCCAAGAACAAGCCACAATCAACATGTCATCCAGACAAATTAATATCTCTACTCCCAGACATAGAATTTTTTTGAAAGGGAGGGAGAAGGGGTGCTATTTTGATTTATAGGGATACTTCAGAATTCAAGGCTTAGTTGTACTTTAGCCATGCAAGCTTGCTTAAGGTATCGTTTCTTTCAAGCATTTCAGACCTTCCCTTCTTGAAAGCTCTCATCTTTAAAATAATATCTAGCAATGCTTCATCAAGCATGTAAGAACACACCAAGATAGAAATCCAGACTGCAAACACTAAGATTAAGAACATTAACACAAGGGAAAACACAAAGATCATTCCATTCCCAAACAAACCATTTATCCTTTTTACTTCCTGATTCACCTATCAAAGATAACTGGAGGGAAAAAAAAAAAAAAAAACTGTTTATATGTCCAGGCTGGACGCTACCCTTGGACCGCTTTCCCAGACCCACGTCAGATGCTCACAGATCCACAAGGGGACCAGCGGGGAGAGGCAGCACGGGGCGGACAGCAGGGCACCCATGGGCTGCTGCTCTGTGCTCACCTCTCCCCCTGGCACCTCTCCTCCCTCCTGCCCCTGGCATGCCCCAGGTGCAACAGGCAGAGACATTTCTCTGTGCAGGGCACCTAGTTAGCAAGAAGGAGATACACATATCTGTAGATATATATAGGTGTGTATATTTAAGGTATATTTGTCAGAAGGACCTTCCAAGTCCGGCAATGTTGAAAGTTCACCATGTTACCAGGGAGCTCCTTGCATGTCATGGCTTCATACTCTGATAAATTAGTGTCTAATCCTAAAGGTGGCTCATTGGTTTTCAGTATTAGGCCCTTAATCTCCTTTACTAGCTCAGGAATCTTCTTGCCCTGCACCCGGAGAGATCATCAGTCACTCTTTGCCCAGAGTTACCAAACAACATCCAGTTTTTTTAATGAAGATGTCAAAGTGTCTGTCTAAACATCTTCAGGTTTTGGCCTGAACCTGATACGAGTTGAAAGTCTCCAGCTCTTCACTGAAGCCTGACAGTTGGCTAACAACAAATAAAAAACAGTCCAGTGATTTACTGTTTCGATCCCACATTGTTGTGCTCTGTGTTTCTTTAAGAAAGGTGTGAGTATATGTGTAAGAGTCTTGAAATACAGTGGTTACCATGGCAATTATCTGTGTTTAGAGAGCGGAGGAGAGTAAAGTTCCATGTAAGTGGCCAGAGTAGAGTGCAAGTTAAACATGCCTCTTTGCAGGTCTAAATTATGTACTTTTCTCCCCCCACTAAAAATATTTGTGAAAATATGCATAGATTGTCTGATGAGCTCCAAAGTATTCTTGCAACAATGCCAATATTTTCTCAATATTCCCCCTTGCCTGTAAGTCCTGGAAGAATAAAGTATAAGCCAGTGGGGCAGGGGAAGGAGAAGTTTTTCTGAACACAGGCTTTTCCAAATTGCCTGACTGTGCTCCCATCCAGGAGTTTGCTTATCTGGTTCACTTCTCCTTAATGGTACTGAGTACATTACTCTTACAGAACTAACAGATCAAAAATATAGGTACAGCTAAATGGCTGTAAATTTAATTGGAAGGGAATGTTTTATATGTATAAATCATCAGGACAAATATCCCTTAACATTTATATCGTGCTTTGCATTTTCTAACCACTCAGTGAA
The DNA here is from genome assembly GCA_013399115.1 of Anseranas semipalmata. Lineage (NCBI taxonomy): Eukaryota > Metazoa > Chordata > Aves > Anseriformes > Anseranatidae > Anseranas > Anseranas semipalmata. Next base: position 450,397 of record VXAA01003099.1, read on the forward strand.
TTTGTTGGTTTTGGGGGGTTTTTGTTTGTTTGTTTGTTTTTAAACAAATGTGCATTGTACCTGGAACTGGAAAGACCATACTCCATAAATCTTTGTCCTCTCATTCTCTCTTATTTTCATTTATTGGTGTAGATTTTTCCCCCTTTCCTTACCTTCATGATAAGGGTATGATTCGCAGGCTCCACATGCATTCACCAGTTTGGGTCATTTATTTGCCAGGTATTCAACTCTTAAAGCTGGTTCTAAGGCTCAGTACAGAGCTCTTTTGCTTTTGTATAGGAAAATTCTCATGCTTAAGCACAGAGATCACCAACAAAAATTGTGCGGTCTGATGTTTGCCTTCTCTGGTTTCACAGGGATGGTGTTCATCTTGGATTCCACAAAACAAATGGTGATTTTCAAAATATTCACATCCATTCTACCATGTCCTGCACACTACCTCTCACAAAAATGATCTGTGATGAACACTGACAGAATAGCAGAACTAGATCACACACTTTGCAGTAGACCTTTGTAAGGAACTATGGTGACACTATGTAAGAAGTCATCCCTCAATAACTATTTAGAATTCACATACAATATTTGGTGTTCCACATTAGTATCTAGCTAATTCACCAAAGGAATTGATACCATGACAGTTTGCCATAGCCACTCTTGAAAATGTGTTGCTAGGGGCTTCTTTAAGTGTTAATGAGTAAATTGCAAGACAGCAATACACAATTAGGTCACTTCAAAAGAGTGGATCCTGAGGCTCTGCTGGTTCCAGAGCAGCTGTTGGTAAACAAACAGTGGTTTCCAGTAGAACTTAACTAAGGAAAGGGAGCTGTGTTTGCTTCCGGTTCTAGCAATGCCATGTTGGATGACATTCAAGTCCTTTCATCCCTCTGTTCCTTCCGTTACCGGTGCTTTAAAAGTTATAATGATCCTCCCTTGCAAAAGAACGATGAGTATTATTTTTTTAGTGAGCTCAGGAGAAGCTTTACCAAAGAATCAGAAGTGATTTGAGCTGTGCCTCACTGTGTTTACTGATCACTTTTACACATGAGGCAACCAGTGGCATTGATAAACAATTCATCTGATGAGGCAAGGAAAGCCAAAGATTACCAAAATATGATCACAGTTAATTAAGGTGTGTGAGCAGGATCATGGCTCCACAGCAGGTTGGTTTGTTTGGTAAATGTACTCCCTTCTTGTAGGTAATGTGGGAAGTGTGGCATTTTAGGAGGGATCTGGGCAAGATGACGGTGGTGAACAGGTGGAGAATAGATGTGGGATAGGTCTTTCATGATTAGAGCTGTACTACCATCAGCAGAGTAAATGTTCCATATGGGTAAACTGTGTTCTTTTCCACTACAATAGGGACTGTATTTCCATACCCTGAAGAATGGCAGATCACAAACACCCCACCACCTACTCAGTCGCAAAGGAAGCACTGCACCAGTATGAACTTCTCACTGAGCTGAGCTGAACCAGTAATACAAGCACCCAACTTGTCTCCCAAAAACACCGTCACAGAAAAATCACATTTTACAACTAGACGATGCACTCCCTTCCCTAACATCTGATTTACCGCTTGGTTATTGCTCTTCAGATTATTCTCTTAATTAATGTAGCTGATCCAATGAGCATGGGAGCATGATGTTGACTTCCCAGACCGTCCCAATGAGGCTGGGTAGTGTATCTCAAAGCATGCTAGATGCTTCTCAGGGTCAATAAAGACCCTGCCCTGTAGATCCTACTAACTAATTGTTCTATAATTATGGTAACCTCTATGAATACTTAGCAATAAATAGCATTTTCCATGAGGCTGGTTCTGTTTCAAAAAGTAATCACTTGCATATGCATGGTATGACTGCTTTCTCCACAAGCCGATGTCACATCATCTCCTTCTCTTTGTTCCTGTGGCAGCACACAGCAAGCAGTCACACACTAGTCTGTGGTTTAACCGGCTTTCTGAGGACATGGGCTAAATCTGTATTGTTCTGCTCATGTATATGCACGAGGTCTGAAAATATTCAAAGAGAAAAGTCCAGGAGCATAAGATTCATCGAAAAAGACAGTGTGACAGAGAATAAATTGGCAAAGATTTCCTGGTAACCAGGCAGTCCCCCCAGTTGCCTTGGGGGGTACCCTCTGACTTCCCAGGTCAGTTTTAAGGAGGCAGGTTAGAAATGCAGAAGGCGTATGGAGAGGGAAAACAGCCAGCATTCTGCACGTTAATGCAATTCAGTGAAAATGAGTAGCTAACTGTCCCCTTACACTCTAGAAAGCAGGTTTATGAAACTCCAAATGACAATGTGCAGGACCTTGTGTGGTCTGTCTCTCTTCACCATGTGCCTCCCCTCTCACCCTTCCACACTCACACTTGCCAGGACTGTGGGTTGGTTATAGCCTCAGTTTACACTCACACCTTCACAGCACACCCAAGCCATGGAATAGCCCTTCTGTGGGTGCTACGGTGGCAGGACAACCCTCTCAGATGGACCTGGCTGTATCCTTGCGTCTGGGGGAGCCCATGGTGCATGGTGACAAGAACCTTAGGGCAGGGACAGCTCAACCCCTCCAGACATGGAGCAATGCACAGCCCGAGGTATGGCCCGTGTTCTGCTGTTGCCTAGACCTCAACATTATTTTAGCTTTATGGAAAGTATTAGCTCTTACAAAGTAATTTGTAGATGAGGCTATGACATCAAGAATCCAGTATTATATTATTAACTATCACTTTCTTAAAGTTCTGAGCATTGTGACCCAATCTTGCAGAACACCTTCAGTGTGTTCCACCAAACACTTGCAGTCTTGCAGGGTAACTTCAGGTTTTTTAAAGACTCTTTCCACACTTACAGTATGCTTTGCTGGATTAGGCCGCACACACTCATTAGCTCATTTATGTATCATAATGAGGTAGCTTGTATTAGATTTTCAGTTTACTTGTAGGGCTTGGTCCATTTCAGTAATCTTTCTTCATAACATATGCAATACAAAGCTAGAAGCATTACAGTAACATGACCACAGAACACTGAGTACTTGCATTTCAGTTTACTTCAGAGAAGAAATAACATCTATCGTTTGTAAATTTTAAAACAGATTAAGTAGCATGGGGAAGATATTAAAGAGAAATGCCTTAAAAACAAGTGGGGAAACTCAGCCTTTCTCATTCTGTTAAGAGAGTGTGACAGCATATGGTACATAGTGGGTGGTTGTTCTAAACATAACATGTATGTGTTCGACCTAAAATGTTTTATTGGTTCCTACTTATGAGAGCAGCAGCTAAAAATGACTGATGACTGTTCTTTCTATATCAGCAGTGTGTAAAGACCCAAGGAAAAAAAAGTCAGTCTTTATATTCACAAATATTTTTAGGCAACCGTAAGTCTGTTTAACATAATGGTATTTCTCCAAAGTACCCCAAGTTTATTGTTTCCTCTTCATGAGACCATAGCAGTACAGTATCATTAACTATTAACTACTACTATTATTTCTAGGTAATCTAAAATATGTCCAAAAAAAAAAAAAAAGAAGAAGAATTTTCTCTTCCCCCAAAGGTACTGCAGCTCTCACGGGGACAAAATCCTTTGAAAGTATAGGTTTCTAGCACTACTCTACATACCCAGGTTAGCTTAATACAAGGGAAAATGCAAGTCACAACCACAAGTCTCTTAGATCTATAGGAGAAAACAACTATATCCCTGTCACCACTGTGACCAAGCACCTTATAAATGTGAAAGTTGCACAGAGAGAGAAATCTTGTCATTGCCCCCTCCTTCCTCCCCTCCGAGAGATATTACCATGGAAGGAACTGAGGCTCAAACTGGGAAATGTTGCGCTGTGCTCCAAATAAGGCCAGTTTGTTACTAACCTGTCCTTCTGTGGCAGCAATTCCTACATTGGAGGCCAGCTGCCAAGCATGCTCCCTCTTCCTCCCACACGAGTTTCATCCTTGTGGTCAGCTGTTTCTTGGAAGCTGAGGAGCATAATTGATATTGCAACTATCAAGCTGTGCACAGAATGAGCTTACACAACTTTGTGAACATGCTTTTCTTGCCCTCTCCACCCACCGTTCTCTAAAGCGATGTGTTTGTTGGGAATAACAGGATTCAGGTGTCAGCTCTGCGGGTAGAGCCCAGGTGCTTTGGCAGACCACTGTCCTAATCCCATGCCAGGGGAACAGACTGTGCCCAGGTGACTGCCTGTTGAGTGAGCTTAACTCAACAGCATGATGGCCCCGTTCCTCACTCCCTGCACCCTCAGCAATGCCAGCATTGCCGCCTGGTGAAGGACCTCTGGTGTAGGGGGAGGCTCAGCAGGTAGCCTGCTTGCTGGGAAAGAAGAGAAGATGTTGCACTTGTGTCTTCTGAACCTGTTTCACCTCTGAATTTCATCTCTCTTGTAGCTGTCCCAGTATCTACTGAGTCCCTTCAGTTAACAGGGGTTCAGAAAACCAAGTCTGGACTGGTGGGTGTGGGATAATTCCCTAAACCGCTGGCTGCGAGAAGGATGAAGCACATTTTGTGACTTTGTCCCAAACCAGCACAGCAAATTTAGGAGGGATATAGGCTTTGGAACAAATTCAAAGCTGCCTGTGGGTTCAGTGGATGTTTTTGTGGGGTTGTTTTTCGGTTGGGTGGGTGGGTTGTTTTTTTGTTTTTATTTTTTCACCTGTATGACACAACTGCACGCCTTTCCAAGAAAGGACTACAAAGCCATTCAGCAGCTGGTGCCTCAGCCTCAGGAGGACTGACACCTAAGAGCTGTACAGAAGGGTTCTGGGGAAAAACGTCTACTTTGTGTTTGCACAGTCTTACCCCCAAGAAAGGAGAAAACTCATCCAACCTGCTGTAGTAGGTTTTTATCACAATTAGAGTACAAGATAATCATTCTTGTCTATTCTACTATGATGTATCTGAGTCTGGAAATGGACACACCACTGAGATACTATGTCCTTTATTTGTTATTGTCATAAGAACCTCATATCTCCTTATTCATAAAAATATATATCCAGCCCTACATGTGGAATTTGTATTAAAACCAATATTGGTTTTATTAAATGCTGATCTGACACAATATTCAGATAACCTGACTGTTATGAAATCTGTGCATTCTAATTTCACTATTTATTATGCATGTAGCCTCAAACATTTGTGCACGTTGCTTAAAATGCCTGAGAGATTCTTGCCCCAAAAGATGCTAATCTACCTAATGTACAAATCACTGAGTGAAGATATGCAGATTATTGGGGGCGGGGNACAAGTGTGGAAATTTGGTTGCAATAACATTACATGATCTGTGGTAGTACACACATATTATGTACTTTCCCCAGATGAATTAGATCAGGTTAGATTTATATAGCTCCTCTCATTTATGTTACTGATGCCAAATGTGTTTACACAGGGGATGTCTACAGAGCTAATTGGGAAACTTTACATAACATTGCAGTACACTGGGCAGATAAATCCCTAGCATACAGGACCAGCATTGACCCTGCCTATTACAGCACTGGGAAATGAAGCCACGTATGATGTAGAAGGAAGTGTCAGATCACAGAACACCTCAAAAGATTGAGGAAAAAAGAAAAGTTGTCAAAGAGCTTTCATCGCTTCCTTAGAAACTACTCTCCCAGCTGTATACTATTCAATGATCCTAGAAAGAATCTCTTGTTTATAAAACACAGGAATAGAAATTCACTATATTTAGGTCCTTGGTAGTACAATTATGAAAACCAACAGAATTTGGACTCACTTTGTTAAAACTCAGAGTGGTTAATAACAAAATTTCCAGTGGTGTTTCAGAGATGTTGTTTGAGAGTATCTGTATTTCTGGCAAAGAGTTTGCTCCAGTGCTTTTCTTTAGTGGGATTAAAGGAGTTCTCCCATATTAAAAGTTCTATATTTTGATGGATATTAAAATTAAAGTCTTACTTTATTAAATCACTGTAATATAGTAAACGTAATGAAACATGTTTTAAATTAAATGGTTTGGAAGGAAAATCTGTGTAACCATTGTCAAGCAAGGTTCTCTTCAGAAGTGAAATTGCAGTTTTAATATATAATTCTTTCTGAGTCTCATTTGAATTGTCCAGTTTTTCTGTATTAAAAGACTGAAGAAAGCATAAAAAGCATCCATGTGGAAAGCATTCACTTTCTTAATTTTAAAGCATTTTTGTCTAACTAGTTCAAATACTAATTTAAACTGCATAATACTGAGAGAAAAGTCACTGAACATCTGCAGACCAGGAAGAACTTGATAGGTGGCATTTATTTGCATGTCTTTAGTAAAACACAACCATCTTTTTCAATGGAAAATATTATGAAGCAACTCAAGTTGCGCAACTGAATGAAGACAATCAGTTTCTCTTGACTCAGGAGTCCAGTCACAGTGGATGAAGCCTGATGTAAATATTTATTTTCTTTTAATAGATTTCTATAGAACCTAACAATGGTTTATTTCAAGTGGGAGTACTGACAGCAGTTAAAATGAGAGAAGAAACCATTTCACACTTTTATTGAATGGATTCTATCAATAACATTGGAAGAAAATAATATCTTAATATAACAGGCAGTTAAAAGCTAGTGAAAGCAAATCATACACCAAATCACAATGCATTGCACGTACAAAGAAAATGCATTGTCTTTCCTCTGCCTGGTTTCCACAGAAGTACCCGGTGTACCTGGTGCCACATCCGAAATGCTTGGTACAGCTACGTGGGTGGGGATGAACACAAAACCCTTGAGATGGGTGGAGAAGAGGCTCGTGGAGGTGACAGTGGGTAATGCAGTTTGGGGAAGCTGCAGACCCAAGGGAGATGAGGAGTGGAGCTTTGTAAGAGTAGGTTTGGGGTGTATCTCTGTGCAGCAGTTGCAAGGATGGCTCCAGCACAGAAAGGAAGAACATGTTAATGAATTTCACCACTGACATGATGTTGGGAGGCATCTTACGTGCATAGGAGGGACTTTCTCCTAAAAGGGATTGGGATGGCTCCAGAAGCCGTCTCCAGCTGTGAAAAACACAGGCACCAGCATCTGTAGCAGGCACTGGAGGGCCAGCTTAGGTCAGTGTCTCAGAGCTGTCAGAACACAGCTAACACAGCTGCCCCAGGGATATTATCTCCTGCTTGTACTTCTTCTTTCAGGATCTTCTGTGATGGACTGTCTGTCACCAGGTCTTTTTGTCATCTTTGCAGCCTATTCACTCAAAGAGCTCTCAGACATAACTGACCGGTACTTAGAGGAGTGTTTGTGTCAGTACTTCCCAAGCCCTCTCCTTTATCAGGTACTCAGAGTTAAGCACATGCTTAAATATTTTACTGGATCCACGCCCATTCTCACACATAGAAACCAGAGAGAGACAACTAGAAATGGTCAAAAATGATCACAGAATCACAAAATGACTGAGGTTGGAAAGGAGATCTGGAGACCATCTGGTCCAACCCCCCTGCCAAGCAGGGTCACCTAGAGCACGTTGCACAGGATGGCATCCAGGCGGGTTTTGAATATCTCCATAGAAGGAGACTCCACAGCCTCTCTGGGCAACCTGTATGTTGACAACCTGATGTAACAGTGCTCTCTAGGAGAACACATGAAATGTCATCAAATGGGATATATTGCAAGAATTTAAAAAACACTGATGCCATACTCCAGTTGTTGAGTGGCCAGGTTTCCAACGTGCACACACTTCCAAGGAAAAATAAAATGTGTACATAAGGCGAGTAGATGCCTAGCGGACTGCTGAGTGCATGGGATTTATGTCGGAGTAGTCAGTATTATATTACACTCACAAAGTAGTATCCAAATATCAGCAGCTGTGTCTTGTATCCATTATTTCCCTTCTCCCGCCAAATATAAACCTTCCTCACCTTTTTAATTAGAAAAGTTGTTTATTGACTATGACATGGAAACATTTTACATGTTGTTGTCCAAAAATGCCATTATTAAATAAGCAGGAAAATATGTTTAGTGGAAAATAGAGATGACCTTTAAAACAATGTCAAGCCCACACACTCCATGATTTGTGCGTAGGTATGTGTTACTTTAAGAAGAGAAGTCACTGTATATTACCAGTTACATGACATGGAAAGCTGCTATGGAAAGTATCTTTGGTTAAAGAAGTGTAGGACAGATAAATAATTAAAAGCTAAAGTGCATAACAATGCACAACCAACTTACCTAGTAAACTACCAAATTCAGACTTGATCATGGGAGGTCTGACTTTATATTCACAGTAACTTGGATAAAAATCTATTTGTTTTTTATGTTGAAAAATATTTTATAGAAGTTAACTGAGGTCAGGACATCTACTTTTTTTGTCTGACTCACTCATCATTTGTATGGCAGTCTTCTCATGCATAACAGAAAAGCACTGGAGTCACGCAAGGAGACAAGTGGCACTGAGAAACCCATGATGAGAGGCTGCATTCACCTATATAAAAAGTATGTCATTTTTCAGAAACCATCTACACAAAAAAAAAAAAAATTACAATTAGGAAGGAATGGGTTCTCTCTCTCCCCCATGTCCTGCCAGGGAAATGGGGGAGTTATGTCGGGGTTACTGGTGGTGGCACTTAGACCTGGTAATTCCAGGAAATCATCAGATATTTTCATTTTATTACTGTTGGTGTTGCCATTCATTTCAGTTTTGGTTTGTGTTTAGAGGGGAGAGAAGGAAGAACAAGAAAAGCTGTCTTTATATAAGACAGTAGGGCAAAACACTGACTTTGGTAAATTATTTTAAAAGTATTGTGAACTTACACAAAAAAGCCTCATTAAACTGCTTTAATAAGGATGCAAATATAACTGGGTAAGAGATCCTGTGTTTCCTGTCTCTAGGGGGGGCAATCCTGGGTTTTCCAGGAGTCACCACAAGAGTATCTGACTGCAAATTCTGTGCTGCTAGGCATCTCTGCCAATGTGTATTTCTATCAATATCAAGAAAACAGTAATGTAACTCTATAGACACTTTATTTTGTTAGCTGCAAAGGATGGTACCTGTTGTATTTGTTTTCTGTTACTTCTTTTAAAAAGCTGTGGCTGGGTGGGAGAAGCAAGGTGGCTCGCTGCCTTGGCTGTTATGTGGGGCTCACAGGAGGGAGGGAACCCTGTGCTTGGGAAAGCAAGGAGTGAGGCAGCCAGAAGAGCTATGGACTGGTGCTCACCATATGACGGTGCTTTGCAAAGCAGCATTTGGGAGAGTGCTGCAAGTAGCACAGAGCGGGCATCCACCAGAGATGGATGGTGGGTGGGTGGGTGGATGGATGGATGGATGGATGGATGGATGGATGGATGGATGGTGGATGGATGGACGGACAGATGGAGTTTTCTGTCTTGACGCGGACTGGATGTGTGGCATCACTGCACCTCCAAAAGTCACCAAGCTGGTAGTGTGTAGCCATGCCTGGAGGAGAAGGCCCACCCACAGAAACTCAGCATGCAGAGGAAGACAGGCACATATATCTCTTCTTATTTTTACTTTGTCACATCCAACAGATTTTGAGCTTCATTTTTAAAAATGTACCATTTATGGTATTTGTTCAAACCACCCTGGATTTTAACAGCCCTTTGCACATCTTTGGTGTCCTCTGCCTCAGGGAAAGCTTCCAGGCAGCCCTACCAAAAAGCTCTGCCACCACCCTTGCTCCCTATGGCAGAGCCCTGTCCCCAAGCTGGTTGGGGTGCCCAGGACTTACACCGCTGCTCAGAAAGCACCACAGGGGTGAAGCTGTGGGAAAGCGGGTCAGCCTGAGCTCCAGCATGCCCAAGAGTTAACCAGACCCTTGTGAAAGGAAGGGAGTGCCAGGGTGTGCAGGTCCTCACAGACAGACTTCGAGCTCAGCGCAATCCTGACGCAAGAGCTGAATGTTTTACAGGATCCTCATTCCCAGGCGTACCATGGGAACTTCACATGGAGGGCAAGGGTTGATAGAAGGAGGGAGCAAGATGTAAATAAATAAATGCTCTTCTTTCATAAACATGAGAGGTCTGTGGAGAGAGGGTGGCAGGCCTATCTCACACAGGATAGACCAGAGGATAGCTCAGGTTTGTAAAGGCAGTCCCTCTAAGGTACTGTCTCCACCAAAACTCTGGGTATTTTTCAGCTATGCAAGTCTGCTCTGGAAAATACTTATTCAGCAAAAATCACCAGTTTTCATGGAAACTTACCTGTTCTGATTAAAGTTTACTCAGAAAGGGGCTCTGAAGCACCAGATGAAATATGGAGACAAAGAGAGAAAGGGCCTTTGCAACATGTTGGTATTCAAAGCATCCAGTTAGCAGACAAAAAAGATTTGACTCAGTCTAGAGCAGAAGTTTGAGCATGAGTTTTCCTCCTCATGAGTGAGTCCAGTGACAACCATAAGATTCAGGAGAGCTATTTTTCTGTGCTTTTCCTAAGGAAAACAACAATATATCTGGAGGATATGTCAAACTTGAACTTCTTTTAAATATCAGAGCTTCACAAGATAAGAAGATCATTTCCCAGCAAAGATATCTGGTCCCTGGTAGTTTTCTTTTCACACTCTAGGGTGAGCATCTCTTTGAGCAGATACTCCAAAGCCACAAACAGCCTATTCCCATGCACAAATATGCCAGCTGGGGGCAGACCACACGGACCCCCCTGAGGTGGGTGCCCTGGTACCCTCCAGATGTGCAGATAGAGACGGCAAGTTTCCTAACCTTATGTCACAGCTCCAGTTGGGCAACCCTGAACGGTTGCAGGTCATGAGGGGCCAAGGAGAGAGTTTTAAGATACAGTCTACAGCTCAGCACAGGGGGCAGGGGAGCTGCTTGTGCTGACCCTGAGACATGGAAAAATTGCTCCAGCTTTCCAGGACTAAGAAGGCTGTTTGAGGGGGGTTGTTTCTTGGTTTCACAAATGACCTGTGTTTTGAACTGACCAGCTCTCTCGGTGAGCATCATGCGCTGTGTTCAGCTGTGGGTGAGATGAGCAGAAACGAGCCATCAGTGTGTGCTGTGCCTCTCTCCTCCTGCCGAGGGGCTGTTCCAGCAGGAGATACCAGCTCAGAGAGGTAGGAGCAAAAGCTGGGGTCAAAGGCCATACCCTTCAACACGCAATTCATGGAAAATCCAGTAGCAATCCAGGAGCAAAGTTTGAACCTTGGACTCCTTCAACAGTGCAAGATGTGAATAATGACCCAAGGATGACAGCTTATCCTCCTGTGTCTGTGCAGCTGTTATTCCTCCACTCATCTGAAACGAGATTTAAGCAGCCCCATGGTCAGACAATTGTGGTTGTCAATTGATAAACAGAAAAGATAGAGGTCCTGCAAAAGAGCTAGAGATTTAAAATGTTGAAAACCTCCTGGACTTAAATTCTTTGTCTGCTCCCCACCCTCTGGGGCATTTTGTTCTTTGTCATGCATGTTTTCTCAATCACCCCAAAGGTCTTGGACCGCCTGGCCAGGAAGTCCTACCACTTCCATTGTCTTTGCTCAGCACTCTGCTCCTGCCACACACCCTGCCACCCCCACCTAATTTCCAAGCACCCCAGTCTTGGGCACCCTTTCCAAGCTCCACTTCCCAGCATGACAGCCCTCCCCGGCCACTGCATGTCATCGCTTTTCTTCTGGAAAACAACCTCCTCTGCAAGGCCTTCCCATCTTAGTTTCTTCTCCATTGCTGCTTCCACAGCTGAATTTTTCACCCATTTTGCCTCTGCCTGTGCTAAATTACACAATTCTCTGAGGACAAGACCTCACTTTATTTGCTTTGTAAAACATCCATATACACGGATGGAGCTGTATAAACAATTAATACATGCCTTAATTTAAAGATTATGAAGAAGAAGGTGGTGATTGCTGCAGAAAGATTAATGTGCATGAAATAACTCAACCAGACTATAATTTTCTCTGGCTACCCATGAAAGACTTAACCCAAAGGAGGCCCCCTTAAGTACTTTTGCAGATAGCCCAATGAATTCCAGGTATGGCTTCACTTTGCATTCTTCATTTTCGTCTTTCTTCCAAGATATGTCTGCCTATCTTATACGCAAGCATATGCATATCCTTGCCTGTCCTCTGTGGATAGTTTCCCCAAATCATCTCATGCTGTGGCTTCTGCTAAATGGTGTAATCCTTTTCATGGTGCAGGCAGGGCAGCTGAAGAGCAGAAGGGGCAGTTACCCACATACCTTCTTCTCTGAGCAGAGACCTCAAGTTATGCAGAGCACAGCTCTCAAAACAAGGACTCAGAGCCCCGTGGAAGCTGGGTGCAGACATGCTTTCTGGTCCCAGGCCTCTTGTTTTCCAAACATGTCCTCAGCCCTTGAGCTCAGCACCCACTGAGAGGTAGGACAGGCAAAGCAGCACAGGCGGAGGTCCATCAGAAAGTGGCACAGACCTCTCCAGGATAATTTTGTCAGCCCAATGCTTTGGCCAAGTTAATGAATCTTGCAGAGGGACTCATTAACAAGGAGTAGCCTGGTGCCAGACAAGCTATACTGCTTCCCAGATCCCAAACATAGTACTTCTGTACCTACCGTCTTATCTGGGTTCAGCTCGGATCTGCCTCACCCTTAGGGGACTTGAGACACCTCAATTGAGTGGGAGCTGTGTATGCGTTGCGGTGTAGAGGTGTTTTGCCACCCAGCAAGAAAAACTCCTGGAACTCACAATACGATGGCTCAGCGACCGCCAGTGGCAACAGAAGTCCAAGCCTGGCTTTTTTCCTGGGATCAGGTGCTTTTTGGTTGTTTTTTTTTTTTCTTTTGTTTTTTCTTTTTGGTTGTTTTTTTTTGTTGTTGTTGTTGTTGTTTGTTTTTGTAAACTTTCTGTTTTCTCTGCCCTTTCCTCCAAGAAGCTGTAAGAACAGACAAGGCTGGATGGGCTATGTGGACTGTAAAGAGGGAAAGGGACAAAGAAAGGAAGCACCTGTGTTTGGGGCAGCTGAGACTGAATCCACCCAGAGAGTCCAATGCAGCTGTGAGAGGGGAAAGGTCTTTTTTCACCCTTCTGTCTTTCTAGCAGTGCCTTATAGGGAGAAAATAATTTTATAAAGGCTGGAGCTTTCCGATGCCAAAGAGGAATGAAGGAAAGTTCCTTAAAAGCCAAGAGCAGGCTTGTACCAGACACCATGGTAGCAGAAACTGAGTGCAAGACTGATACTTTCCACCCATGGAAAAGCCTTCACAAGGAGTAGGACAGAAGTGGTTTGGGCCCTCAGGGCTGGCAAAGGAAGCTGAGCACATATAAACCTGAGGTTTTATGACTAGGATGGGAACTGTGTCCTGTTAAGGACTGCAGGGTGGGAGCTTCAGAAAAGCATATGCAGCTGGATTTGGTGTCTCAGTGAGACACAGCTGCATGCCGTCTGATCACGATGATGAAAAGCAGAGGACAGGGGAAGCTGGCACAGAGCAGGACCATGTCCAGAAGGCTTTCAGACACCTCTGGACGCCCCTGCACCCATTTGCCTCTGGGTCCTACGTGAGCACATCACTGCCAGTTCCTGCCTTTCCATTCAGAAGCATCAGCTTAAGCCTGGTGGAATAGTGAAATGTGAAATGTGAAATAAGATGCAATCCGGGACAACAGAGAATAATGCAAAGCATGTGGGGCTGCTTACAGCTTTGTTAAAAGCCATTTATCTGCTGTTTTTTTTTCAGGTGAGGTCTTCTGCAAACCCTGCACCATGTGCAGGCCCATGGCATCCGCATACCTTCCTGATTAGCTTGCCCTAGGCCAGGGACGTGAGCACCTGCCTGCCTGCTTGCTGGGGACGTTGCCACCACAAATCTGTCACTTTCCTTCCCTTCACCAGGAAAGGGAGGAGTCCCAGAGACCCAGCAGTGTGGTTTCTGCAAGCCCCCATTTAACCAGGTCACTGGTAGCTCACCCTCTCCTCCCAGACCCTCTGAATCTCCCGTTGTTCAAATGCCACAGCTTGCTTTTCTTCTCACGGAATCACGGAATCACAGAATGGTTGAGGCTGGAAGGGACCTCTGGAGACCATCTGGTCCAACCCCCCTGCCAAGCAGGGTCACCTAGAGCACGTTGCACAGGATCTCATCCAGGCAGGCTTTGAATATCTCCAGAGAAGGAGACTCCACAGCCTCCAACCTGTACTGGTGGATTTTGATCTTCCTTCCAGATCTTTTTGGATCTTTTCCTCTGATCTCACAAAAACACCTCCGGTATTTTTAATGTAATAAAACACTGAAGAAAGCTGATTCAGCTTTTTGCAGAAGATTTTCAGCTTCCATTGATTTCAGTGGGAGCTGGGGTTATTCAGTGTTTTGCTAGATCAGACCTTAAAAGCAGGCTTAATGGTAGTTGCTGAAGCTGAGCTTTCTCCTAGGGTTTACATTAAGTGATTATTACCATTTGTTCACCTTCTCTATAAATTTGCAAATCTTCACCAAAGACACTAATTTTCATGCTGGTGTAACCTACCACATTCCCTTTATCAACCCATTAAAAAAAGATGGATACAGTGATTCCTTATATGGATTAGGTGTCTCAGATAATTCCCAGATAATGCTTTTCGTATTTTGCAGATTTCTGTGTTCACCTGCAAATTCTGCCTTGATCCTTTTCTCTGCTTGGCTCCTGCACATAAAAAGACAGACTCGATTGCCCAAACACACATTCCTCACCAACAGTTTACATTAACGTCTCTCTGCTTATCCTATAATTGCAGTGTATGTACTCTAGTTCTTTGCATTCATGTTTGTAGAAGTAGATGTATTTCATGTGTACCTGTTTTATCTATCATAGCACCAAGAAAACAGAGACACTTTGAAGTACACATTGGGAAAGTGCATGGCCAAACTGTTCATAAATATGCTGGCTAATCACTTCACTCAACAGTGAAAAAGGCTGCCTTAGTTTTAAGAAATGTTGGGCGCATGGGGCATTTGGTGGATGCAATTGTCTTAAGTTTCAAGATCCAGAAGATAGATCAAGCTGTGAAGATTGTTCTTACATGTAACTTTTGGCCTTTTGGTTTACAGTCAATGCCAGTGTTTGGCGCACAAAAGAATCACCAGCAGTAACAATTTTTGAGCACACAATCAAGCTGTCATAACCATAAAATAACAGTACCATGTTGCACTTACCATTAACATGGTGGTCTCTGTCTCCAGTCCAAAAATGTTGTCTGAATAGTAGTGTATTGAGTAACTGCGTTGAATAAATAGATAACAGCATTAAGTAACTGCTAGGGTGAATAAAATGGGTTTTACATGAAATGAGGGGATCGGTGCTCCCTATGCGCCTGGCTATACCGTGCATTGCGGCATGTCTATGCAACTGTTTAGGATGGAAGGGTTCAATCCTGCAGTGTGCTACATGCTCTGGTCACTCTCCCTAAGCACAGTCTTAATTTCAACCAAATTAATAGGCCCACCAAAAACACTTCAAAGTATGCCCTCCTCAGGCTGAAGTTCCCACTTCAGGGACCAGGGGGAGCATGGCACCTAACGCTCAGTGTTGCGGGCTGGCACCCCGCAGAGCCAGGGAGCGCGGCGGAGGGAGGAACCTGGTCCCCGAAACAGCCTGTGCGCAGGCTCCCGATGGAGTCGGTGGCTGGGGATCAGATCAAAAGGGATTTGAGCTATAGCTGAAAAACAGATGGGGAGCTGGTGAGGTAGAAGGAGAGAGAGAGCAATTACTGCAGACAGCTGGCAAGGCAGCAAGGCGGCTCTGACCACCAGCAGTGGAAGGGAGCGAGCAGAGAGCCAAGGGACGGCCGGCACAGGGGGCTTGCACCAATGTGCAGGGAACAGGCACAAAAGGCTTGTTTTTTAGAGTAGAAAATGAGGTTGCTAAAGCTGATTTTTGTTCTGATAGCCTGTAGCTCATCATGCTGGCAGTGGGAACCTTGACAGCCAGTGATGTCCCTAGCTAATATGGGCCCCTGCTTGGGTGAGGTGGGAGGGACCCAGCAGCATCCGCAGCAGCATGGCTTCTGCAGGGCTCTGGAAAAGTGCCCGGTGAGGAACAGGAGCTACAAGAGCGTGAAGTGTCCAGTGTGCAAATGAGTGATCAGCAGAGCATGCTTCAAGAGAATCAGATTTGCAGAAAGGCAACTTGCCTTGTAGAAAATGAGACACCAGTCAGAGCATTCTCCTGCCACCTGTGTGCTGGGGCTTGCATGAGTGCCACCATCACAGCTGACATACAAAGCATTGTGAGCAAAATCATGTGCAAGAACCTCTCTGCCCATGAGGAGCTATATGGGGCACCCGGGAGCCTGTGGCCTTTCCTGGCCTTTTTGGGATGAGCTTTATGTCCTGACACCTGGAGTTGTTTTTATATAGTGGAGTTTCAACCTTCACTTTCATGAAGAAGACAGCCTGGGACACTGTTGTTACAGAGAAAAGCTTGAAAATGCTAAATGAAGAGCTTCTGAATCCATTCAAAAAAATGACAATATCTACTTGCATTTGATGGCACTGTGGGGCTTGCAGTGGTTTTGGACCATGTGGGACGGGCAATGCAGCAGCAGGCAGGAGACTGAACCACCGCCTCCTCCCACAGTGCCCCTGGGGATGGTGCCCAACCAGCCACGCACTGCACAGGTCTGCAAAGCAGCTTCTGCCTTTGGCCATCCTGGGCAATGCAGCAAGCTCTGATTCATCACTTTTGCATCAGTGGAATAATGGTTTCCACTATTCAATAAATATTAACTTCAGTTAACATGGAATCATGTACATGTATCTCTTTTGTTTTTCTCCTTCTCTTTTTAACCAGGACTGTATGTGATGTGCAATTAGGCTGTACTCGCTATCAAAGGCCCTGCAGAGCAGAGAATGCTTTCTGAAGACTTATGAATCCCTTCTGAAGGAAACCCTGTGATGTGGTTGCCCGCAGCAGCAGAGCAGATTCAGTCACCTTTGTGGTCCCCTCCAGTCCTGTCTACACCTTCCTCCCGTGGTACAGATTCGTTCTGGGGTGTTTTATTTTTAAATACCAATTCTGAAGAGGTTTTTGTGCAATGTTTAAAAGCTGCTGAAAAAACTATGAAACCTTAGATGGTGATCTGTCTTGTGAAGTGGACTTCAAAAAATATGTGCATCCCATCATCTTATCCACTAAACCAACTCAGCTAATTCCAGTCCTTTGGCAGGAGTGGCAGAGCACTGTGACACTGGAAGAGCATTAACAGGTGACTTCTTGCCTAATAAAAGGATGTGCCAAAGCTAGGGAGAACAGGGAGGTACCTATTGCTGCTATGCTATAGTGAACATTAACTCAAAAACTTCAGCAAAACCAAACCAAATCACCTCTTCAAGCTTCTGGTTTCATATGGCTGCTTTTGATAAAGCTCTGTAGAACTGCAGGGTCCAAAAGCAGCTATTTCCATTCTAAGGTTTTTACTGGCTGAAGCTCACCGTATAAATCTAGATGTTTGGTTACATGTTATTTTAGCATTCTGCAATAAAAATAATTTTTTGGAAATAAATTAAACAAAACCAACCCCACGAGTCTAAATTACTAATGGTTTGTGCCAGCACAATTGCTGAAAGCAGTACAATTAATCCAATTTTCAGCAGTTGTATGACATGAAATAAAGCGTATATTCTAAGTTGTAAAATCCTTTTCAGTGGTATAAAAATTAAATTTAAGCAAATTTTCTTTTGTGCCACCTTGAAGTAGAAATGTTTATTTTAAATTAAAACAGCTAAACTCAACACTGGAGGGTCTTTTTGATATGTAGCTTAATTTTTTAAATTCTAATGGCTCTAGCTTTTCATATGCAGCATATGGAACTTGTTAATTAAAAGCTACTTCCTTGTGTTAGGTCTTGATCATGTTCCAGAGTCTCATACTTAATGTGCTATTAAAATCACTCTTTGACAGCCTGAACCTGGGAGGTGCTGAATACCATCAACTCCCAGTGAACTTTCCAGGTCGCTTTGCACTTTGGAGGTTTTCTGCGGGTTAAGAGTCAGGCCAGACTGTTGTGATTGTCCCGGCTGGCTGAACATCTATCCTCCGGCTCTGCATACTCCCCGAAGCCTTAGGTCTGGGGCTGTTCTCTTGCCAAAATTAAATTTTGAGTAGTTAGGAGCAGGCCCAGAGTACACACACGTTAGCCACACTTACCTGGTGGCTCATTGTTTTTTGCTCAGAACTCAGCGGTTGGGGTGCTCACCCTCAGATCCCATCTTGAACTTACAGATATTATCACTGGCATGGTGAACTCTCAATGTGCAGACATCTGAAATGGGTTGTCCAGCCTGCCTCATACAGCTACTCCTCCTCCATGGAATTCTTGGGCTGGAGAAGTGTGGTTACCACTCTGCAACCTAGCTGTAGGGCGCTTGGGAGCAAGGAAAGCTGGATTCAGTTTCTGCTCCTCTGTTACTTCATGTAAAAATACAAAAAAATGAATCAGAAATTCAGGTATTGAACTCAAATCTCTCCCTGCACAGGTAAATGGTTTCCCCTCTTAAAAGAAAAAAATGCTTCATGAAATCTTCTGTGGTTAACTCTAACTTGGAGGCAATCTCCATGCATACTGAGGACTGAATGAAAGACTCTGCTCATGCACTTTGAGGAGAGGGGTGACAACAAGTGTCTAAAATCCACCACTGTGCCTTCCCACCTCGTCCATGCCTCCCCTCACTTCTGAGATGTTCAGCTGGGCTTATCTGGGGACTTGCAGAGCTGGAGGACCAGGACCGAGGTGCGGCTGGTGGAAAGGTGGCTCTGCATGTGGTGGTCCTCAGCAGCCATCCTTGGGGACCTGGTGGGACAGCGCCTGCCGGCCTCCACGCAGCATGATGTGGGGACTCAAGAGAAATGAACTTTTTTGAGGCAAATCTGTGGGTGAGTCCTAAAGGTCAGGATGCTGGCAGGGAAAATCTACAGTGAAGCATAAAGGAGCTTTTCTGCGGAAGTGCTCTTGGATAAATATACTTAGTTCTGAGGAAATGCCAGAGTAGGCAGCGAGGGGATTGAAAGCCATCCAGCTCACCGGGCAGGAGGCAGCAGCACCGCGCAGGGGGCACCACTCTGTACGGCCCCCGTGGGCCCCAGATAAAAGCAATGAGGAGGGCTCAGAAATGACGGCTGACACACCAGGGCCATCGGGGATGTGCTAATGGTGAGCTCCAAGCACGGACTCACTTCCCTCCAGTCACTGAGCACGTGCCATCAGATAGCAACGCTATTTGCTTGCTACTGAACTGCGCTGGCCTCAAGCCCTGCTCCCAGGGCCCGGTGGACCTTACTGCCACCCAAAACCTTGTTTTTTTAAAAAGAAAATAGTTACCAGGATGTATTACAGCTGGCTGGTTAAGATTAATGCTATCGTTTTCACCAAACAAATAGGCATACATTGCTAAAGGTCAATAAACTGGCAAAGGAGAACATACTGCTAGTCATAAAGAAGCTTTTCTGTGAAAGTGTTCTTGGATAAATAAACACGAGTTCTTGTAAACACTGTGTACTCTCCAGATGTAAATATTCAGAAGGTGTGTTCAAAACGCCTGAGAAGGTTCCAGCTCAGCATTTTATTAATAGGAGATGGTGAATTTTTGGTCAGCTATTAAGTACAGCTTAATATGAAAAAGTGTTTGTTTGCCTAACAAGACTTACTGCTTACACCAAGCTGCCTCCAAGGTTTTGATAAGAGTAAAAGATACTTCGGATGTTAGCAAACACCTTGTGCAATATAGGGAGATTAGATAGGGAGCAGGTCACAGAACGCAGCCTGGAATGGAGACTGGGGGGGGTTACAGAGTTCAAATGGGGGTAGGACGGGTTTGGTTTGGGGATATTGTTTCATATCATTAGAAAATTAAAGGCTAGCATCTAATTTTCTGTTTTTTTCCTTTTGACTTCAAACTTTTCTCAAGCCCGAGCTGTTTGAACCCAGGGTCTGTATTTGCTGTGCTAGAGTGAAAGACAGATAATTTGTTCGCAGGAGGGTAATGCCGCTGGGCTAGGTGGGGGACATAATGTGATGTCCCACCTGAGGAGCACGCCCAGGGCACAGGTTTAGAAGCTCTGGGCTGCTCCGAGGGCACAGAGGAGGTCCGAGGCATCACCGGCGCACGCAGCCCCTGCCACCGGAGCAGCTGCCGCTCAAGGGCTGGCATCCTCACCACGGCCCCGCAGGGAGTTTCGGGAGGGGACACTGCCCCGTGTGTAGCCAAGCAGTCCCAGCTTATTAAACTCGGAGGTTGTTTTCCTAGCTTGTCCGCAAAGTCTTAATTGCTGTTGCTCTAAGCACGCTGCCATCCTCCTTCCATGCAAGCTGGACAGAAAGCACCTGCTGGGGTCAGGCGGTTCACCTCCCTCCTGCTTTGGGAGTACTCCTACTGTACACTTTCTGGCTTTTTTTTTCCCCAGAATAGCTCTAAACCTCCAAGCAGCCAGGCTGCTGCCCACTCCTTCGCCGGGCTGGGAGAGCTCAGTGCAGAAGCTGGGATTGCCCATCCTGTACTCTCTCAGAATGAAAATGGGAGCTTGGGTGGAATCGGGATGGAGATTGTGCAAAAATAACTGGATGTGGCTGGACTCCAAACCAACATAAGACATACATCATATATAGTACGTATGCAGTCCATAGCTTAAACACAGGGTAAGTGCAAACAGTGCAGAAATACATTGCAGAGCCTCGCCATGCAAATGACACGGACATCCGTGCATGGTCTTGCACCATGTGTCCTTCTGCAACAGGAGAACACCAGGACCTGGGGCCAGCTTTTCCCCCTGAGCAACACACAGCAGTTCCCAGCAAAGACACTGCCAAAGGGCCGTGTCTCAGATGTAGAGGTGTGTGAGCTTTTGAGGGTGAGGGTTTTTTGAGGGTGTCCAGCTGCGCATGAAGCCCTGTGAGGGGCTGGAAGGGGTCTCAGGTGTCAACATCTCCTAGGGCAGCTGCTGACATGCCTCCATCCCCTGCACTCTGCTGCTTTCCAAGCCATCTACAAGCCTTCTAGCAGCTAGGCCAGGAATATGGAGGTCGTTATCCTGAGCTGGGGAAAGCTCTGACAAAAGACCAACATGGCATCCTCCAGGACAGCTCGCACAGAGCTCTCAAGATGAATCAAAATATCTATACGAGGGTCCCTCCAGTGTTCCTGGTGCCTGCTCTCTGGCTTGGCTCCTGCAGGGTCACACTCCTGCAGCACAAAAATGGGCCCTCTTGCTCCTGTCCACCTCCAAATTGGGTGTCCCCACACACCTCCCCACCACACGTCCCCATCCCATGCCACGGTGCTGGTGGTGGGAGGTGATGGCTGGTGCTACTGGCAACGAGACAGAGGAGGACACAGAGATTTGTCCTCCTCTCTGCAGTGCCTGAGATGTGATGCTGTGAAGTGTCTGAGCCACCTCTTCAGAAATAGGATGGGATGACGTGTCCAGCATCCATCATCGTGGCTGTGCCGGAGACTGCTGCTGTTTAGCATTGCCACAGCATACATGGCAGCCAGGGGGTGACAGCAGAACACTGGTCCCCATCAGGGATATGAGATGAGATGCATGACCCACCCCATGATGCATGTATCCAGTCAGGGGTGCACTGTGCACAACAGAGGTCCTCTGTAGTCATCCCTGTTGGGTGCTGCAGCAAAGCTGGGTGGCCCTGGGACACCCGAGGCTGCTGCAAAGGGCACATAAGCGCCAGGAAAGTTCTAAGGGCATCTCCTACTCCCACAGCACAGGCTGGCTCTGCTGTGCAGTGATGGTCCACCTTGGAGGATGGAAGTAGGAGAAAAGCTTGTTAGACATGAGGTCATTAGCTTTTCTTCTTGACGTGTACCAGAGTGGATTTTTGTGCTTTTAAATCCATTTGTATGCCAACCAGAATGGAAATTCTTTCCTTATTGCTTCTCTGCTGTAACAAAAAATCATATCCTTTCTTTTTTTTAGTCAGAGACCAAAAATATTGACCAAAATCTAAGAAGAAACTCAAATCAGGAGATACCGTTTGATAGAAGTGTGTATTTTTACCTTATGAAGTACCACGTTACCAGGGGTTCCTCCTCAAGGTAGGATGAACGCATGGCACTGTCCCATTTGTTCCCATCTTTGTTCCCAAGATGAGAGGGCTTCAGCCTCAAGGCAGGCTCAGTGTAGGAAACTGCTGAAAAATAGAAAACTCTAGCCAGATCTGAAGATTAAATGGCTTTGCACACGTCTTCTTTTGTTCACAATCTCTCATTTAAATTGAAATGAATTTTGCCTCACTCTTCTCCAAGACTAAATCTGAGTATAGAGAAAGCCTAAAGTGACAGCATAAAATGGAATAAGCAGAAACAGCAAAAGTGCAGTCCCCACAAAGAACAGCAAAAGCCAAAGAGAAAAACTAAAACTGAAAATAACTATTTCTGAAAGCCAGCTTGCCTTCCCACTATGGCTGTGCTTTCGGTCCCTTTGAGGATCGCTGCCTCCATCCCACTCGCTGTTCTTCCTCTATCCGGGGGACTTTCTATTTCTTCCTCCCCAGCAGTTGTGTGACCTTTCATCACCAGGATGAGCTGCCTTCCTCCATCTCCCTGCAGATGGAAACCACCGGGGATATCACCCATTAGCCCAGTGTCTCCTCCCCTCTTCCTCCCCAGAAAGCCTCCAGCCTTTTCTCCTAAGCAGGGCTGTACTCCAAAAGCAGTCTCATCTCATCTGGGGCATGTCCTGGAGGTACCTGCCTGAAGTGGACTGAATTGCACCTCAGCTTGAATCCTGACACAGCCTAAAGAAAACAGCATGAGCCACCTCCCTCCTATTTTTTCCCCTGGATCATATATTGGTAAACTCCAGACATCCCTTTTTATACTAGTTTAAATCATAGCATGCAAGATTTTTTAGTTTATTGACTGCTGCCACAAATCCTTTATATACTGTGGCATCAGAGGCAGTTTTTGGCTCATTCTTCACTTCTTTATGTTTAGAGCAAAGAAACAAAGGAAGGGGAGGGTGGAGTAATCTTTACACTGTCTATTTAAAGGCAGAGATGGCTGCGTGCAAACCAAAGCACACAGCAATGGGAATTACATGGCTGGAGAAAACAGTTGGATGGGTGTCTTCTGTGATGATTTTTTTCCTAATGTGTAGTGGAGTAGAAGAGGTGCAGAATTTGCACATCATGCAAACTACAAAAATTGTCTAGAATGCACTAATGAGAATTAAATGCTGGTAGGTGCTCTCAGATGTCATCTGAGAAACTGAAGTGGTGAGTCCCAGAAATAGCTTGCCAGCTGTCTCTGGTCATATTCTTCGCACAAGAATGCTAACAGTTCCCCCTCCTATCCGCCCAGGGACAAACTCTGCTGTCGTGTAAATCCATGCAAGCCTCCAGCTTCTCCAGGACTGCACAGCTGTAAAAGGAATCTCACAGTTTTATTAAAGGCTGAGAAAAAACACTTGGCAGTGCTGCCTGTTGTCAGCTACCACCTTTCTGGGAAGCGCTGGCGGTCCAGCCCAGCTTGCAGCATCTTGCCCTATGCAGCGGGCTCTGTATGGGCATACACAGGGCAAAAATGAGATGGGTGCTCGAGATGCTGGGTGTAAGTCCCCCGGGTTACCCTGTGCTTGCTCTCTCCCTGGGTGGTACAGCCTTCTCCCTGCTGCACTGCCGCTCTCTGCTCCATTTTGCTGCTGAATGGGGAAACCCATGCTGGGCTGGCAGAGTGCAAACTCCACGGCCGCCTTCGCTACAATGCCCAGCAAAGCAGCCAGGGCTGTCTCAAGGTGTGCATCCCCAGGACCAACATCCATCTGCGTTGAGAAAGGTACTTCCAAAAGCCCCCTCTTTCTCCGTGATGATGGCACCAGCTCAATTCTTACTGTGATAGGACACATTTAATTTTGGATGTGACTATGCTCTGATCGAAAGCTGAACTGGTTGTCTTACCAACACCATTCACAAGCTTAAAGACGTTGCCACAATAACTGTGCCTCTGGTTCAAAAATTGCCTAACTGGAATACCCAAAGTCTTGGTCTCAGCCCTTCTTTGTGTACAAATGATACGTGAATAATTTTCTATTTTACTTTATGTTTAACAGTTACTGGAAAAAATCCACATTTTTCTCCTATAGTTTCATCAACTATTTCTGCTTCACATCTTATTTCTAAAGAATTTGCCATCTCTGAATATCTGCTTTCCCTCTGCTGTTCTTTAGCACCCAGCCTCTTTGTGACTTGAGCAAGTAGCCAAACTTCAGTGTCCTGCACGTTCTTTCCCTTGGGAAGAGAATGACGCAAGCAAGGATTTATTTTATTTTCTGCTGTAATCCTGTTTATTTAAAGACCATGCATAAAGCCCTGCTTTGGAAGGACTCAAACCTCAGGCAATGGTTTCTTTGCTTATTGACCCAGTGATTGTACCAACCCCCAAGACGCCCTGAAGCAAGTCGTGCCCAGGTCCCTCGAAGGCTTCCGCACACACCCGCAGCCCTTGCCCACTTCCCCACCCGCTCCCCTCTGGTTTCCATTCCTTGTCCTGTATGGGCAGCTGCCACCGCACAGGTTTGCCCAAGGTCAGCTGCTTGGGCAGCCCCTTCCCACCAGCCCAGCGCTAAACCTTGGTGGTGGCTCCTGATGTTTTAGCTGGCCATAAGGCACGAGCTGCTTCGTTCTCGTGTTAAGCTTGAATTGTACCTTGTCACATCCACCAGGAGCGATGAGGCTTCTCCCAAGTTATCAGTTAAAAACTGATATCTCTATTGAGCTGTTCGCCTCTGTTTTCCTGATGGCTTTTGGCTTCTTTTGTCAGAATTTTGCTGAAGCCCTAATGAAGTCCTCAGTATTTATGGCAAAGGGGGTAACATTACCACAGCTGGCTACAGTCCGACATGCTGGCTGCTGTGTCAGCTCTCCTGCAGACAATCTGACATTTTTAGAGGCAATGAAGGAGGCTTGCACTGGGCAAGCTGTGCACAACAAGCAGAAACCATTTCTTTGACAAAAACCTCTAGCAAATAGGAATTGGAGGAAACATTGCCTAGTTGTTCTTTTGAAAGTGGAAATTGCTGCGTCCTAAAATTAAATTGCACAAAGCTGGACAAAGAAAGATAACAAACCATGTGCCAGACAAACTACCATTCAGCTAATACATTACTTTCTAAATATAAAAACAACCTACTGCTTACACTGACAATTCAGCACATAAGCAAGAAGGGAATGATGTACAACACCAGTCTGAGCTGAGGCTGCAGAAGCACATACTCGCCTTAGTTTCCTTTCAGTAATTATTTACAGAAGAGTGCTGGAAAGACAGGGGAAAACACATCCAAAGAAGAGAAGCAGCAGCACAGAGGTTGCTCAGCTGAGCCCATTTAACAGCAGGGGTTGTCCAAGCACAGCAATGGCACAGGGACTTCTACGCCATTCCACACAAGTAGATGTCTTGCTTTGTTCCTTCATCTAACTGCTTACAAGCACTCAGAAAAATAATGCATATAATCCACAGCAGTAGCTTCTGACTTGCTTGGCCACAAAGACAACACTTGGCTCTCCACGAAGTTACCCTGGATCCCATTTGTGGAGAAAAGCAGGATATAAAATGTTCATACTCTCAGATGTTCATACGCTCCACCATCCCGCTCAGCTCATTCAGCACTGCAGATAAAGATAACCTTATTCAGTCCCCACCAATGTCAAGTATAGGACACCCTGCAGATTGACAGGTTTCTCATTTTATTCCAATTCCCTAGTCTCATTCAGCCACAGAGTAAAACAGTGAGGAGAAGAAAGGAGCAGATAATTTTCTTACTCTTAGATCTATAACCCCAATTTCTCGTCTGGCCAGCCCCACCAGAATGTCATTCCTACAGTGGGCTTCTCATTCCTTTTTGAATTATAATAAAATCAATTCACTTGTGTATGAAGTTATTTTTAGATCCCATTTAACAATATTAAAAATTCATCTGTAACACTTCTCTGTAGTTGAATTATACTAAAAAAAAAAAAAAAGAACAGCTTTCTGTCTTGGAGATCATGATTCGTAATGCTGAACCTCACATGTAAAATCCAATTGATAGCATAAAAACTTATGGAATTACATCTGTTTTTGTTTGAAATTTAAAGCAAAACTTCAGATCTTGGGAGATCTTGAAGGTCTCTGATCAGCTTATAGGTATGTCAATGCAAAGTGAAATCTTTCTCCTTAAAGGCAAAAATGGATTCACTTTGGACAGCTGTTTGGGAACTACCAGATTTTACCCTCATGCTGCTCCAGCACCATCACACATTCTCCTCCAAGCTTCACATCTCAAGAAATTTTCAATACTACGCTCTCAGACTCTGAGAACCAGAATCATTGTTATTAGGCATAAGCTCCAGTAGCTGTTAAGGCAGATAAAGTCAGGTTAAACTGAAAATTGGAAATGAGAGCATTAACAGAGGTGGGAGTAGCCCTACTTTAAAATGCACATTCTTAACAAAGTAAGGTAATAATTTAAAATGGATTTTCACTTGGTGCTGAATTTTGGCACTATAAAAATTACTAGTTCACAAAACCTATGTTAGGAAGGGTCCTTTGACATGTCCCTGTGCCAGCAAAGCACAAAAACACAGATTACTGGGAACCTGGAGAAAGCTGAAAATGAAAGCTCCTCCCAAGCCAGCACTTCGGTGTCTATCTGCACGCAGACAGGGTCTGCGTGTGGCAGGATCTCAGTGAAGCCACTTAGATTTGGAGAGGCAGGAAACACAGCAGCTTCTGAATATTAATCTCTCTAAATTCCAGGAAATTGTTGATACTAGACACAATTTAACATTGCAAAAATGTTGAGAAATTATTTTGATTAATTAGATAGCTCCTGGATTTTGAGGCTCAGCATTGCATAACCTGTCTGGGCTAGAAATATTTTGGTAGATCAGGACAGATAACTTTCAGCATCAGTTCTGACAGAGC
Organism: Anseranas semipalmata; assembly: GCA_013399115.1. Classification (NCBI taxonomy): domain Eukaryota; kingdom Metazoa; phylum Chordata; class Aves; order Anseriformes; family Anseranatidae; genus Anseranas; species Anseranas semipalmata. Next base: position 477,214 of record VXAA01003099.1, read on the forward strand.
AGAAATGAAAAATCTGCAGCACTGGCTTTCTAGAACCTCTCAAGTGAACAAACCTGAAAAGGACGAGTTTGGTTTCACGGCCACTTTCAGCAGCTGGATTCCCAGCCAGCAGGAGTGCTTTGTATTAATTTCAAACGCCTGCATCATGATTCGAACATTTTCCTATGCCAAGTGGTTTCCACTAAGTTAACAAACAGAAGTATTCAGCCTCATGCTGGAAATCTATTCGCATTCCAGAGGACTTGAGTCGATGGGCACTAGGTTGTCAGTCACATACTCTGTCTAGCAAAACAACGTTCCCCGCTTACTTACACAGAGCAAAAGTGTTCTAGGAATTTGCAAGTGTGGTGTTCTTAGAAACAGTGACCTGCAGCCACTTCTCCTTAAAGCATTAACTTTACTGGTGGGATGAGGGTAGAGACTCTATGAGGAACATTTGCATTGAAAAGGTCAAACAAGTAAGGGGTGAACAGCTTCAAGAAAGTCACAGTGCTACTCTTCCCCTCAGGGATATCTCATGGTGTTGTAAGCACTGGGTGCAGGAAAGATTTCCTGATTTGTATCAGGATGGGGTGGGGGAACTGTCCCCCCAGATGTCCCTCTTTTGTTCCAGCTAGCTGGAGGCTGTAACTGACAAGGTAAAATTTGATGATGCCATATAGGAAATATCATATCTATGCTAACAATAATCTAAAAATAGAAAGATAGTGTCAAACAGAAAAATATAAGATGAAGAATCAAGCTCAGTGTGGAACTGGAAGGAATAAACTGTTTGCAGCAGTGAGCCCTTTGTGCAACTTAGACTACAGATGTGCAGGTATCACATCACAGAGTTTCCTATTTTGCAACTGAAGTGGCATCAAAGTAAGACACGTCAGGTAGATACACTGATGCCACATTCAGGTGGTTTTCGCATTAAGATAACTGTCCAGCCTGTGAGAAATGCCACCTCCTGCTTCCTCCAGTTTTAAAAAACATCACTCAGCAGTGAGGAGAATCATCAGCTAGGAACTCACAAATTCACTCACTCTGGTCTGCCATAATAAGAATGACCAAACAATTCATCATTTTGTGACTCGGTCTTTTAGACCTCCTTGTGAATTGCAGGAACTCACAAAATCACCCTTTGAATTGCTGAGTCTTGTTTTGTCCACTGTGGAAGAAAAAAGTACGCAGAATGACAGTAGTATGTGTGGCCTTCCATGAACTTAGACTTCAGTCTTACTGAAAATGGCCAACTTAAATATTGCTCAAATGTTGCGTAACCAAAATATATTTTCCACACAGGACTCTCCTTTTGAACTGTCTAGTTCAGCTGAAGTTTTCTCATTGAAGACTTTGAATGCTGTTGTTTTTCCACCACTAGCAAATGGGGACTCCAAAGCTTCTGAGATGGAAACTTTTCACTTTTGCGGGTTTAAAATGTAAAAAAAAAAAAAAAAAATCCAGTAAGAAATAGTTCTGGTTCTTGCATGATGTCCTAAGAAGGTTTTTCACATCTGTGATCTACATTTTCAGATAAAGTATGTCATGTTCAAAAAAATATATATGCACCAGTTTATAATTAAATGATTTGGTAGAGTAATTTGTGTAGCTTCCCTCTATTTAGTTATAGAATGAAGAACTCAGACCTTGCTGAAGTCAACAGCAAAACTCTGATTAGCATAAACAGCAACAGGTGCTCACCCATAATCTATATCATAAAACCAAACTGGCCGTCTCCATTAGGACTAAAGTGACAGGAATGTTGTAGGTCAGGATGAAGGTGTATTTGCAGCCTGCATAGTTTCTGCACGCATTAATAGTCCTTCATGAGTATTATGTTCACATTTTTCAGAATGTATTTGTGGTATTTTATTTGCTAAACCTGGCCGGGTGGTCACTGCTGTCTGAGACATAAAATTATGAAAGCCCCTAGCCTAATCTGCAAACCAAACAGCGCAGAGCTCGCTCAGGTTGCTCGACAAGCCGTGCCTGGCCAAGAGCAGTGCTGTCCGTTGAGTATCTCTCTTGTTCTGTCTTGGCTAGAACATCAGGGTCAGAGAGGAGAAAAACCTCTCTGGGAAGGATGTGAGAAATGCTGAAAATGCACAGCACCCACAGCAGCAGAACTGTACCATTTGCTTAATTTGTCTCTTTTTTTTTTTTTTTTTTTTTTTTTTTTTCCCCGCAGGAGAGGAAGATGAATTTACAGAAAGGCAACAACCTAACAGCAGGGAACGTGCTTACCGAGCCCTGACTCGTGCGGCTGGTCTTTCCTGGGGTCAGGAGCTCCGCTTTTGCTTGCTCACTGCAGCAGCAAAGAAAATCAGACCTGGCGCATGAGACAAGACCCAGTGTCTGCCAGACTGTTATGCCTGGCAACTGGCATAATGTTTGACTTTCAGAGCCGGATCATCAGCTTTGGCAGGTATTTTTGGCGACAAAAAGAAGGGCAAGCAAAGGGTGCCCTGAGCAGGAGGTGAGGCCAAGCCCATCTCCAAGCCTGTGAGATCCTTCCTGGTGTCCTGGTGATGCCCCAGCCGTGTCCCCACCATGGGAGCTGCCACCTCAGCCTCCATGCTGGCCCCGGGGCTGGGTGTTGAGGACCACAACACATTGTCCTCCAGCCTCCCTGCGGACAGATAAACCCGCTGGACAGATAGGCTCCGAGAGCAGCTGCTTTGGCCACCTCATCGCAGGGCAGAGCCTGGCTGGAGACCTGGAGACTCAGGAAAGTGGTGCCATGCACCAGGGCTCACAGCTGCTGCCATTCCTGCTGGCTGCAGTATGGAGTGAGTGAGTTTCTGGAGCACTACAGCAATAAATGTCACAAGTGGGGAAATTATGTTTTCATCTCTCCCTCTCTCCTTTGCTTTTCAGCTGCCTTTTGATGCAATTCAGACAGCTCAGTCCAAAAAGTGGCAGTTCAAAAACTCCAGTAAAAGCAACCCAGGTGTAGCAAAATGGGAAAAATTCCCCTAAAATTCTCCTGGTCCAGTTTCCATGGTCAGTATGGACTCTTTATCAAACTGCTTCTCCTCAAATATGTGTTGTCATTAAAACACAAATTAAAACCAAGCCTGATAGCCTGCTATCTGCAGATTAATTAACATTCCAGATTAATGTTTTTTGTTTTCAGAGAAAGGACCGAGCTGCTGAAGGTCACTTTGCTCTGAAGGAGCTGGGAAGAACACACTCTGCTGCACCACACTCTGCAGAGAATGCAGAGATTTAGTCCTGTAAACCAAGCACTTCTAGCAGATCTCCACGTTTTGATATACATAAATAAGGACATGATGCTCTAATGCAATGCTTCAAAGCAGGGACAAGGAAGAGGATTAGGGTTCAATAATTGCATCTCATGGTATGAAAAGGACTTGGCTCATAGGAGCCCCTGGGGATTTTTTTTAATAAAGGAGATGGAGCAAATCTGCAGTGCGTAGGATTAGGGAGTACAGGAATGCTGTGTCCAGTTTTGCACCACACACACAGAGGTCAAGAGGGACAGCAAGAAATCAGAGAGGGTCTAAACTGCAGAGTTAGTTAGATAGTCACAACAAATGACCTGCAAGGACAGGTGAGCATCCTACAGCTACCTGAAGGACAGGGATGATGAGTCCTGAGCCAAGATTGGAGCAGACAGTAAAACAAGGGGAAGCCAAGGGGAAGCCAAGGCTGTGTAAGTAAGCCATTCGGGCTCTTCCACTTCAGCTCAATAAGCAAAATAGCTATCCATTTTTTGGTTGCTGTTAAGTCAATTTTCCAATGACTTGGAGATTTCAGGGGCAAGTGAGCTCTTTTTTTTATGGATCTCACAAGAGTTTTGGGGCTGAATGCTCAGACCTAAAAAAGATTAGGAAAAACTTTAAGGCCAAAACTTCAAAGACAAAACTTCAATCTGAAAGCACAATAGCTCTTTCCAATGCTTCACTATTTCAATATTGCACTTTTGGCTGAATTTTTTTAGATTGATTTTATTTAGGTTCAGAAATCTAATATTCTCCTATGTTTTCATTTAGCATATAGTCAAACATAGGCTGCTTGGGTGAGGTTATAAACAGCTGCCTCTCAGAATTACAAAATGTGTTCAGATATTGGTTCATCAGTTCCTGTTCCAGTCCTCATACAATTACTCGATTTGTGCAGGTCATTTCCAAAACTTATTAGGCGCAAAGTATGAACCGTGTGTTTTCACATTTTTTGGAGTTGCCCCCACCCACCTCTTCCCAGAACCAGAGTGACTGGTGCAAAATTCCCAGTCCTTCTTCCTCAAAGTAAAATGGAGCAAGAAACTGCTATGATTTTCAAAGCAATTCAGGGACAAGTTCTGCTCAGAATTTCATAATCTGATATATTTAAGATTCCTGTCAAAACAAATGTTCCCTGTCAGAGATCAGGGGCCCTTTAGCTCTGATGCTACACTAAGAGACATAGCTGATTTCATCAAGACAATGATCTGCCATTGACACACGTGGTCGCTTGGGGCAAGCTCAGTTTGGTGGCTGTGCTGTGACTTTGCTTCCCAAGGAATGGCTGCAGGTGAGCTTCTAAAATGCTGCCAGTTCAGCAGAGCTGTGTAGAAGATACCAAGCCAATCTCAGCCTCCGAGTCTGATTTATTCTGCTCCCCAGTGGAGTTAGTTTGTATTTCCACCAGCTTAAATGTCAGGGTTGGCCCAGGCTTTCTTGGGATGTTGGGGGAAAGGGAAGAAGAAGGTTCTTATGCATCTCAACAGGAGCTGTTCTGTCTAGATGAGCAACATCTCCACCTGCATCATGGAGTGCGCACACCTTTTAGCCAGGGCAGGAACAGCAATGAAGCTTCATGGCCACAGCATGAGCAATAACATAAGGTTCAAGAAATTAAGAATTGCCTACTCCTGTAGGAGGGGTAGAGAGTGCTACAAGATCAATGTAAGCTGTAGCTCCTGATGAGGAAACAGTACAAGAAAATGCAAGTTTTCAGCAAGGGTCTAAAGGTAGTTTCTTTGTTTGCTTTGGGCAGGAGGATCAATCTGAGAAGGCTGAATTCATTGTCTGGATCTTCTATAAAATATAGCCAGTGATAAGCTGTGTTCTTCTGATTTCCCAGCATCATAACAAACACCTCCAATAAGGAACAGGTGCAACTAGAAGCATTCTGCTTCCTGCTCAATAGCCAGTTACCACCTCAGGTTATCAAACACTGCTATAGTTGACTATCAGTGTTTGGAGAGATTATAAAGGGGATCATCCTGTTCTTTTGGGAAGCAGATGAAAGTCAAAATGCCAGCTTTTTTCCTTAATCTCATATCTCCTGTTTTGTTCCTAGAAAACCCATGCTGCAGTGGATTTCTGTTAGTCTTTAAAGACTAATTTAGGCACTAGCATTATAGATGTGATTAAAGCCTCGCCTACCCTATTTACCCATAGACACAAATTTTCAGTTTGAGAGTGGGAAGGAAAAGAGGCAGAGAAGGTCAAGGAAAGCTGTTGTTCAGCTGTTTTTTACTAGGAAGTGTAAAACACAAAGAAAAGAGAAAGAGAGAGAGAGAGAGAACTAGTTGATTCAGAGAGCTTGAAAAAATAACTGTGTGGGACATAAATTTTCTCTTCTATCTTAATCAACTCTTAACTCCAGGAGAAACACCCATTTTTAAACTGATGTTAATTTTGAAATCCAGGGAGTTTTGGCTGAGAGAAAGCCTGGGGGTATTGATGTTGGCATTAAAATGGCTTTGGTCCTGCCAACCAATGCCACTACTTGTGTGCATGGAAGCTCGGTGAGCTGGTTCATGGTTTCTCTGAGCAGAGGGGCCACGGCGCCTCTCGTGCACCAGCCCTGACTTCCAGCACACCAGGTGGGGTGAGTCAAGGGCAGGCAGTGCCCCATGGGGCAGTATACACCCCATCTGCTGCCTGCTGGGCAGGGGATGAGAGGCCAATCCCAGGGCAGCGGTGGTGGAAGAAGCCTGAAGTAGCCTACGTATCCTCCTACAGACATTTGATTTTTGGTTCAAGACAATCTAGAACTAACCATCTTACTTTCAAGTTATCTTCATCCTATGTGTTCATTTCTACAGCAGGCTACAGCTCCAGTAACACATCCTGACTGGCCATTGGAGACCAAGATGTCAACAAGCATGAACCCAGCAAGAGGAACACCTCTACCAAAAACATTGATTCCTGTCTGCAAAGAGCAGCATTACAGAAGAAATGAAAACTTTTTCAAAGTTACCCTCTCACCATTAAGCCTTATTCATTAGTTGCATCAGTTACACTGATCATACATAGCTAAACCCGGGTTTAGCTATAAACCCATTTGCATGAAGATAAATTAAGAAGAAGTTGCTCACACTTTCAGTAACTGCCTGTGACAACGACCTGGGGATGTTGCAAAGAAGGAGCACAGGCACCTCCTGACACCAGGCACTCTCCGCATTCAGCCACCACCTTCCTTTTCACCAAGACATCTTGGCACACCAGGCCCTGCAGCAGCTGCTCATGTCAACTGCTAGACCATCACAGACCTCAGCAAATGGAGGAAGGGTCCCCAGTCCCAGCAGGGCCACACTGCTTGCAAACCAAACTCTCCTCTTTGGTCTGAGTGTTTTTAGTGCCATTTGAATTATGGAACTAACCCAGGAGGACAGAGATCACTCATTAAAGGCATGCAATGCATGATCTAAAGCTGCTAAGAAGAAAAATTTCCACAGTCTGTATTTCTCTGTCCCTGTTTCCAAACTGTGCTGGTATTCCCCAGGCAAACCCAAGACCTTCCTTGCATACCTTCTGAGATGAACCCCATTTTCTCCACTTCTCTTTGTCACCTCTCTTCTCCCTACAGGGCCATGGCCTCACCTGTTTGCGAGGGATTTTCCCTGCAGAGCAGACAAGCACCTCAGCCTGGGAAAGCACTTTGCTCCGGTGGAAGTTCAGTCTCACAGCCAGGTGACAGGCAGCTGAGGGGAAGGTTTAACGGGCATCTGTAGCAGGTGGACAGTAAGCACTTCTACTGTGCATTAAAGGCTTGGCATAGCCACATAACAGCTGAATACAGTCTCCAAGACTACCTTTCTGTGAACAAATCACATTTTCCATGAAGAAAGAAAGCAATGTTCAGCTGCACATTGCTTCATAGGCTGTGGAGCCATTCCTTGACTATTATCACAACTGCAACTATGACTACAAGTAACACAGCTTTGAATTTAAAATTTCAGCTCAGGAGTATGAGTATCTTGACAGATTTTTAAATGGTTCTTCGAGTAATGCAAGAGCAGAACTGGAAAGGAACTTGTTCACATGTACTCTCAAACCTGTTGTCCCTCTAAGGTTTTTAACATGCCACAACCATCAAGTTTAGGTAGCAAAAAAATGTTACTGACAACTAAGGCAAGAACTCTGCTTGTTTTCCATGATGTGCTCATACACTCCAGGACAGTACAAGTCCCAGGATGGAGTATACTACCTTAATCCAGACAAACAAGAGCATTCTGGCATACACTAGCTGTGCAGTTTTCAGATGATAATGAGGCCATAAAAATGGAAACATTAATTAAGTGTGTGGAACATGAGCTGAGGTGGTGAAGATAAGAGGTGCAAATTCTACCGAAGCCAAGTATGAAGTCCTTCATGTAGTTGTGGAAAAATGAATCTGTTCTCTTCCTGAGGGAACTCCTTTTGTAGCACAAGAAACCAAGAGACAGTATCTTCTGTTCTGGCAGGAACTTTGTTACAGAGGTTGAAACAAGCAGGAGAGATCTTGATTGGAAAAGAGCAGGCTGATCTTAAGAGACAGAAATTGTTGTGGCCATGGCATTATGTGAGAACAGTCTCTTAGCAGAGCATTCAAGGAGCACATTGTACGTGAACTTTATAGACATTGAGAAAAGCTTTTGACAGGGCGGCAGAGAATGTCACTTGCAAAATAATGCGATATTATGGACCTCCTCTAAAAAGACAGTTAAGAGTACAGAAACTTAAGATGGATTTTAACACAGGCAAGTTCACATTAGCTCTCCTTCAAACCCACTTAAAAAAAGGGTAACATCATGTAGTCTTCTTTTTCTTCACCGTTTCTTCCATTTTTGTTTTTTATTTATTTTGTTTTTACTGGATAAAGACTGGCTTGATTAGAAATGAGATTACATTGGATCCAACCACAACAATTACAAAATACAAGTTTCATAGACAGTATCTGCCCCAACACCCAAATACCACAAAATTATATTAAGAAGACTAAAGTGATCGGAAAAAGCAGCCAGAAATATTGGTTGGAAGAGGATAAAAAGGAAAAGAGCTAATACAGGAGAGCAGGTGACACAGCAGGTCCTTTGGTAGTGATTTCCATACACACTGAGAAGGCCAAAGAACCACTTTCCTCTGAAGGATGGTGGGGTGGGCTGGCACCAGTGAGGAAAATATCTCTACTGGAAGTGGGGACACGTACATGACTTTCGTTCTTCAGAAAACAGTCCATGTCTTACAACAAATGTGATTGACCAAACTTTACATCTTTAAAGCATATGTTGAATCATCACAATTAAATGAATTGCAAACATGAAGTAATACAAAACAGCTGGTGAAGAGACTTCAAGTTAATATGGTGATGCCTTCACTGGATTTTTAGATATTAACTAATCTTAATAGATAATACTTACACAGAACAAAAAAAAAAAAAAAAAGCTTTGTGGAAAGAGAACTGAAAATGGGTCTGCCACATCTGAATAAACTGACATTATGTATGGGACAACCTTCTAATGAGCCTGTTGGGAAGCAAGGAGAGAGAAAGACCCAAACCATCCTGAAGAGGAAGATATGAGCACGGATTTCATCTGGAGTCAAATCAATGTCTCAGGGATGAGAAGACACTGCGGATCATTCCAGCAAGTCTCCTGCTTCCTGGGAATGAAGATGAGACTGGACGCACGGTCTTGGCACACAGGTTTTTTGTGAAGGTCTGTGAAACTAACTGCAGTCCTCAAATAAAGAAGATTGATTGCATCAGGAAGAAAAGCAAAAATAAGAAAAAATAAGGGTCCTAGCTGAGAAGTGTTACATAATATTACTGCCTTGCCTGCCAAAACATAGGAGCATCAGAAAGAGAAAATTAGCTTATCTGAAGAAGACAGTGGTGCATAATTTGGCTGTAACTAAGTCAATGTGTGTAGGATGTTTATACCAAGCACAAAGGTTTCTAAAAAGCAATAGAAATTATGTTATGTAAGAACCATAAAATAAAGAAATCTGCACTCAAGAACACAGCTGTGAGAGAGTATTTTGAGACATTGTTTCAATGTTTATATCTACCCTCTCAAAAAGGGTAGGAATAATAATAGTTTTAATTTAAGCTACACTTCATGTAGGGTGTGGGATTTCAATAAAATGAATGAATTACAACATTGCAGAAATGCTCTTTTTACCTAGACTTACTGCATGCAACAGTAAGATATACATAAGTCCAGGCCCTCTGAACATGGAAAAAAAATCTATATGACATATTTTGCATATCACCATAATTTGATAGTCTGTGATTTCTCAAGAAAACAGAAATGTGAGAAACATGTTGACAGTTCAGTCTAATTCCAGAATTCTTTTGACTACGTCATAGTTGCTACTTGTGAGTATTGCACATAAAAATAACTTCCCTCAAACTAAAGAAAAAAGGATATAGATATAGATATAGATTTTTTTT
>VXAA01003099.1:492645-515042 GCA_013399115.1 Anseranas semipalmata
AAGTCTCTTGTGTACGTAAGACTGCACCCTCCATGCCTTTGTAAATGCAGCGTACACTTGAGCAGGCCACCAGCCAAAAATCCCGATGAATCAAAGTATGGCAGCTATGCTGATATATGACGAAGTACAACTGATCAAAAATTTAAAAGCGTGTCCATTCCCCAGCATGCATCAGGCCGTTCTCCTCCTCCCTCTGGCTCCCCTCTCTCTCACTCCCATTCATGCTCTCGCTTCCTCTCGCGCTCGCTCTCACTCACTCTCTCGCGCTCTCCCTCTCGTACTAAATCAAGCGCGTGGGCATAGGCTCTCCTCCAGGAGGACAAACCTTTAAGTGCAGAACAAAATCAGCATGTTCCATCCAAGCCTCCATCATACATTATGCATGCGACAAAGTTTGGCAACAGTGGAGCTGATGTGATGACACAGCTAATCAATAAGAACCCACCGCATGAAACCTTTATAGTGGTTACTTTTTAAGGGCTCAAGTGAAGGAATTGTCTTTGTCAACTTTGGCTTAAAATATCCTTATATAGTTCGGGTACTTTCTCAGGGTCCACTGGTCTAGGTAAAAAATGTGTAAATTTTTGATGCCGTTTAGTCCTAGTCCCTTCTCTTGGAGTCCCATCTTTATTTAACGCAACGTAGTATCGTCTTCCAGTGTCCACGTGTTTATATAGATTTGATGAATATGTGTTATACCAGTTTTCTTCAAACTGCTCTCTGAATACACACTCCTGGGTTAATTTTTCCTATGAAAAGAAAAGAAAAAGTGGTAAGGTGCTAGCCAGAAAAATAATCTATTTTAAAAAGAATTACTAATTTCACTGCTCAAAATCAGTACCTCATTGCTCACTTCACAAAATGAACCCTTGCAATATTCCCAGTTTTAACTAAATAAAGCAGTATTGCTGGGTATTTCATAAAGCAGTCACAAGGGTGGATAACTGTATGTGAAGCAAAAATGATTCTCCAAAAGCTTTGTTGTCAAAATCGAGACAGCACTAACAAAAATGAAAACAGGTACTTTAATTTCTGATCATTCCCAAGCAGCTCACAAGACATTACTGGACTTGTATAAGCAACTGCTTGAATCATGAGTGCAAGCGCTTGAACAAACAGACATTACAAAAGGGAACCATCACTGTTTTGCAGGGTGGTAACATCATTCGGGGTCTTAAAATCTCTATATCCTTTCATTACAAGAAGTACTTAATGCATCTCATTAGTTACAAAGGATACAATTTAATACCCATGATTTGGTTTGTTATTTGTACCGCAGAACCACAACCCACAGGAGCCTCAAACAGGAGCACAAACCCCAGGTGCTGAGATGATCAAGTTAGGCAAGGAAAAGCCTCCAGGCTCTCCAAGGGTTGTCCTTGTGTCCTGTCCTACACAAGACACCCACTGAAGGCATCAACCATTCATCAGCTCCCCTGCCATGGGCTCCCACTCCTTCCAGTTCACCCTCTCATTGAGTCTGTACATACCACCTACACTCTTTTGGTCTAAATGGACAGGGTTGGCTTAAAAAGCAGCCACCTTATAACCTGCTTCATTTTGAATGAATTAGGAAATGCTCACACAAGTGACTGAGCAAGAAGACTGGAAAAAAAGTGTTAGCCTCTAGCACAGGAGAGCTGATTGAAAGCTGGGAAGAATAAGCCTGGGAATAATCTTATCAGCAGGTACAAAAAATATAGTGATGATAATTTAATATTTTTACATAACTAGGGTCTCACTCGAATAGCACTCATATCTACCAAATCCAGCTTCCAGTTGAGGATCATCTCCTCATTATTACATAACTCCACACAATGCAGAATTATGTTCATGTGTTTTACAGAAATTAAACCTTAAAACAGTCCTTTCAGATAGACACACAGAGAAGGGAAAACAGAGATCAAGGCCCAGGTGCACCAAAGCCTTTATGGCACCTACACCTACAACCTGAGCACAACCAAGGAGCCACAGCTCAAACTCCTGTTCCTCCCAAGAAACCACCATCCACAGCTTAATCCAGCAGCTTCACAAAACCTACCATTATCTAATCTTGCAACTCAACCTGGAGCTGAAAGTGCTTTTGGAGGTCACCACTGCAGCTCAGGACTCACAGCTCTCAACCATTTCCCAAAGCAACGTGTTTCAGCACAGAGGTTTTGCTGCTGTTTCAAGGCGTGCCCATAAATTCCTTCTCCTTGACAGTGCCAAGACACCTTGGCACGCACCTCATGCCCAATGGGTTTGGTCCATTGGAGTGGAGTGGGTCCACTGGGAGAAATACCCACCAACCCACAAGAGCCCCTGGCACCACGGTGCCACTTCCTCAGGGTGATACTCCACCTTGCTGACTGCATGGCAAGCACAGTGCTCCCTGGGAGGGGTCTGCACCCCACCGGGGCTGGGGACCAGGGTCCTGTTTGGGTCCCTATGTATCTCGCAGGAGTCACCCAGGAACTGTCCTGCATGGGGAGAGCAACCAGCCAGCACTCCCCCTACCAACCGGAGACTGGGCTGCAAAGCCAGGGTCCTCCTCAGTGCCTAAATGTTTGGGATTTTGAGTTTATTTTCCTAAATTTAAGCTGTGACAACTCTGATAGTCTAGAAAGGCAGCAAGCAAGAAGTTCCTGACTCTCTCTCTGGTGGGTGTTGGAAACCTCATCACCCCTCAGGAAGAAGAAATCTCCTCCAGGGCCAGGTGCAGAGACATTAAACACTTGCATATTCACTATGGCAGTGGTCCTGTGTGGATCCGGGTGGCTGTGGCAGAAGAGAAGACGGCAGCCCCATCCCTCACAGCATCTCCAGCTATTCCACCACCAGATGTCCCTCCCTGCCGGCTCAGCTGAGCAGAGTGCACCAAAATGTGAGCAGGTCCGCAGAGCTGCTGCATACAATCATTTATGTTATTTTCTGACTATGACACTTTTACTGTGTGAAGTAGAGAGGCTGTGGAGTCTCCTCCTTGGAGACCTTCAAAAACCGCCTGGACGTGGTCCTGGGCAGCTGCTCTGGGTGTCCCTGCTTGAGCAGGGGCTGGGCCAGGTGACCTCCAGAAGTCCCTGCCAACCTCAGCCATTCTGTCATTCTGTGAAGTAGCTCAAACACGGTAACACTCCACGCTGTTTTGCAGAAGGAAAAGAAACACATATCTGTTTAGATTAATTCTTCACCTATGGGCCAAATCCTGCAACCAGGTATTGGTAATTGCCTCTATGTACTTTGACAGCTAGAAACTGCAGTAGTAATGAGTATCACCAGACATCTGCAGGAGCTGAAAGTTATGCACATTGCAGTAGCCCCTTGTACAGCCTCAAAGTATTACAAAAAAAAATATTCAGCTGCTATAAAGATCATCTTTAAGTACAGTTCTCATTAGTGTTTTATTTTACATGATGTTTAAAATCCTTTTCTTTGCTTTAATGCAAAAGCAGATGCTAAGAGATACTATATGCCAGGTCTACAGGTCCATCGGGAAAAGAGAAACTAATTCAAATTGTTTTCCTGCTCTCAGAAGGCAATAGGTTCACATGACAAGCACTGCAGAAGCACTCCCTACTAAAAATAGCAACGTTTTAGGAGGATATTTCAGTCCTGTCTTGAATTCATTAATTATTCACTTCATCTGCTTTTTTTTTTAGCATCATCATAAATTTCTATCTTTGCCTGAACAGTACTTCCCCGTGCCCTGAAGGAGAAATTTTAAAATAGCCTCTCTTTATCTGGCAGGTTTGATCAATTATGACAGTGCTGTGGTGCACCTAGCTGGCAGACCTTGAATAAGGGCTTGCATCGTACTGCATGCTGGGTGAGTTCAATGGATTTCAAGCTTACGAGTTAAATCTTTATTTTACAAGTTCATCCTGCTCTTACTTTTCATCGTCTTACAGCTAGATCTCTTCTGTCCTTTATCAAAATTCTAAGAAATTCATGTACAGACAGCAGGGAAATACTTCAATATGAACCTCACAGATCAATCAGAATGCACGTTCAGATTTGTAGGTACACTAATAATCACGCTTTCAGAGAAGGGAAATACTTTATTCAGAAATTCATTAAACCTTTCCCTCCCGGGACACCTAGAAATTCTGGTTGTAGCAAAAGACCACAGAAACAAATCAAAGCCAGTGACTTTGGACCAGGCCCCAGAAATAATCTGTGGAGTAAAATCCCAGCATATCCTTCTTTCCCATACCCTGGGAGATCCTTATGATGATGGCTTGGCTAGAAGCAAGCCAGGCAGGAAGTGAAAGGCACTAGCACATTCACCTGTACTACCACAACACTACTTAACACCAGTCTACACTCATGTGTTGAACACACGTGCGTTTTATTCAAGCCACAAATGAGGATAATACAGGGGTGAGGCTGGTCCATCCTGCCAACACGCACCTTCTTGCCTCACCAGCTTAGGATGGGAAACCTGCTGAAAGCCATCTCTGCTGGCACAGGGAGGAGATGGTGCTTGCTGGTTGCAAGCGCTTGTATTTCCCCTTCTGGCTGTGACTTTTACAAAGTCCCTACACACACAGTTGAAAAGCAAGATTTAGACCTCGAATTTAGCAGTTTTCCATACTTCTAGGATCCACTGACTTCTCTATCATTTTTCCAGTGCCAATATTTCATTGCACCACTCTTGATGTCACCAGACATCTCTGTCGAAGGCTGACACAAATACCAAACATACCCAACTGGAACAGTAGTGGAAAGTAACCTGCATTCCTGTGGAAGGGGAGGCTGCCTGCCTTGAGCAAATCATTCAATCCAGGGACCAAATAAGGAGGTGACCTCGAAATTATATAAATCAGATGTTGCACCACATAGCACATGTTCTCAGTGGGGACTGTTTATGGAGTATTCCACTATAAAGTGATCGATCCACATTTTACTACATTTCTGCACTTTACCTGTTTTTTTAAGCTTTCCTTTAACTCAAAATGTTCAAATAATTGAACTGTTCAAAGATGCACAGATCAGAAGGGCAAAGAAAGCAAGGTGGATTTAATTCAGAAGTCTGATAACGTCTGATCAGTGCAAGTAAGCCTAGAAACCCTTTCCCTTCTTTTATTTTCCACCAGCTAACTATGGAGTAAAATAATTATATTATCCTATTTCCATGGAAAACCGTTAAATAGTGAGATTGCAAATTAATAAAGCAGAGAGTTACAGCTACCACAATGAAAGCTTTGCCGACGTGTTTAAAATAGATACCCTTGTGAAGCAGCTAGCTGGAAATAAGTGGAAATAGGAAAAACACTGCCCAGAGGATGGTTTCATGACTTTAAAGGGTGGTAAGACATTAGTGCTGTTTCATAAATGAAAGCACGGTACAGGGTCCTGTATAAAACTCATCAATATTATTTTTTTTAAATAACCTTGCAGAGCTAAAACTCTAATTTATTTTGTAACCTGACAAAAGGAAACCTCTTCTGACCATCGTACCTATTACCTCAGCAAACAGGTTTCACATTTAGCAAACTACTATATGCCACATTTAGCTTTGCCTTATGCAAACTACCACACTGATTCAATACAGACACTTCACAAGAAAATGCCTAGTCCGGAAGCCCAAACAACTACTAAAGAGAAGTATATCTGATGCAGTCAGCACTTCCTACATATCTGCAGCATGTTATCACTGTGTTAATCCACTCTGTCTTAATAAAATCACGTTTAAATGTATTGTCTCCTAAATAAGTTCATGCAAATCCCTTATTATGGCTCTATGACAATAAAAACTGCATATGTGGTAAAGAGAAGCAAGCAAAAAAATCCCCTGTTGCCTGTGAAGTGGTTTTCTTTGCTCCTCTGCCTACAAACACATGCATTTTACATATGGTTGGCCCTTCCCACGCCATAGTGCAAACAGCCTCTAGAACACACTATCTTCAGCTAATAATTAACACTCATCCAGAGTGGTCATAAATAAAGGCGCAGTTTAGCATTTGGTCACTGCTTTGTCTGATCTGCCGTGCTAAGCTGAGAAGTCTCTGGCTGCACAGACAACCTCCTGCCATGATCAGAAGCCAAATCCCAGTGTCCGGGCAGTGCCACTTTTCCTCCTCAGTTAGCAGAGAGCGGTGCTAGGCAAGCACTGCATAGTGAATATCTGACCTTGCGAGTGTCACAGAGTTTTCTCTGAACAGTTTCTTTTAGCAGTGTTTTTCAGAATGCTGTTTGTTTAATAATTTGACAGAACATGAAAAAAAAAAAAAAAAACACAGAAGAAAGAAAAAAAAAGGTCTGCCAAAAGGACTAGTTGGATTTTTTTGTGTTAGCATCAGCGCTTCTCCATGAGCCCTTCAGAGAGATGGCAGGAAACCCTGCGGAGCCAGAAGAGAGTCCTAGCAAACAACCAGGCATCTCTGCTGCCACTCTCATGCATTTCATATTCCATAGCACTTTTTTCAAGATAAGGGAAGTTAGGCAAGGTGTCATGGCAAAACCACAGTTGGGCAATTGCATTTTCCCTACCTGAGGTCACTTTGTACTTTTTGGCATAGATGGAGTGTTCCTCAGCTTCTCCTCCCAAATTTTCAATTCATTTGTATAAGGTTTTTATTATATATACACCCCCATTTAAAAAAAAAAAAAAAAAAAAAAAGCTTGAATATTTTGTACTGCTATGAGAGTACTTAAAGATGAACATCTTTCATACAAAAAGTTTGTAAGACCTGGCAGAACCTGGTCCCCTTGGAAGTGTTGTCATAAAAAGCAGCAACACAGGCACAGAAACTGTGGTGCTTCCATGTCCTGATGAAGGCAACAGAAAATCAGAGCTTCCTGAACAAAGCAGGCAGGCTTCAGCATCAACAATGAAATCCCAGGAGATGTCAGTGCAGCAGGGACTTCATTGCTTCTCCCTTTCTCCCTTTTGCCCCATTGCCCCTCTTCTCCTGCTCCCATGCCCTCCACTCCATCACAGACCTCCCCTGGATGGAGCAGGTGGGGATCCAGCACTACGCTGTCCCAGCACACCAGGGCTGTTTATGGAGCTCTTCTGACATGAGCTGCAGGAGCTAGAGATGCCAATTAGGCCCCCATCCATTTTTGTCACTGCCAAATCTGCAGTTCTTGGTTTTAGTGATATCCGCTCCTTGGAGGTTTCAGGTTTGCAGCAGCTGTCAAGCCTCAAGCATGCCCTCCCTGGACATGAAGCCATTATAGGAAGAGCAGCCCCGTGGTGCTGGAGCTCCCATCTGCCGGCACAGGCTGCCTACCAGCAGCCATGCTTCTGTCTGTAAAGGTTTGCTTTAAATCTGCCCAGCCAAGTGAATTGGAGGAAGCCCCATTGGCACATCAACACCTGGGGTCTGCTCACGCTTCTGCTAGAGGTCAGGACAAAATCCCAGGGAAAGGCCTGGGGCCCCGCACACTCTCACAGCGCCTTTCCTCCGAGATCTGGAGAGATTCCCTCTCTGCGCTGCAACAGCACAACGTTGGGAAGAAGTCAACTTTTTAAAACCAAGCAAACAAGCAGGTGTGTTCCCCTCCCATCCCTGCCAGCAGGACCGGACCCATACCGTGCCGTTTACTATTCACACTTCTGACCTCTATTTTATTTTTGGTTCCCCTGGCACAATCAAGAACTGCAGTCGTCAATGTTATCTAAGCATCTAATTCATCATGCTTGGCTGAACCCTTCCAAGAATCAGAAAACAAGGTGGTACGCAATCTGATACAGGGCCTGAGCCAATTTTTAAAGACGACAGCAGAAAAGTTCCCATCAGCTTAAATGGAACTTGGATCAGGCTTGCAATGATAAAAAGACAGCAAATATTTTAAGACACTAAAAGAGCCATTTCAGGCACGCTCAGATTTACTGAAAGCTGTAACCTGAGCCACCCCAGCTCCCCACTCCACAAATTCTCTTCTATCAAAAGACAACATGCATGTCAACCCAGGTCTGGTCTCCTGCAGCTAGACACATACTCTTTAGCCTGTGCAACTGAAATACTAGTCAAGCTTTTCACCCACTAGAGATTTTAAATAAATTGTGCTTTGCTTAAGTACAACTAAGATGGAGCGCAGCATCAAAGGGTATTTTTTATTTTGCTTTGCGGTTCTGTAAGCACAGAACACCAGGTTAAAGGAAAGAGAGCCCTCCTTGAGCAGAAAGTGCATGACTTCTGCAGGAGCAGCTAAACGCACATGCTGAAAGACATTATAGCATGGGTGGTACAAGTATTTGATCTGCACAAGCCTTTACACTCAGTGAGAACCCCCCAAATCTGATTTATGCATTGTTGGAGAAGGACCTGATCCCTCAGCTACAAGGTGTCATCATAAAAGCAGCAGAACACTCAAGGTCTTTCATAAAAAACTTTGCCTAGGGGACCAAATAACTATAATACATATGCAGTGATAAAAATTCATCCCATTAAAGTACTTCATTTTTTATTCTTTCAGCAAGGTGATTTGGTCAAGGACTAATGAACAAAAGCCTGTCTCCAGATTTTGTTATTGGTTTTGCATAAAGCTATCAGCTAGGTGCTAGTTTAGAGGACAGGGACATCACAGACCACAGTGTCATTCTAGAATGGGGTTGCAATGGATGCACTTTAAATGTCATCAAACAAACAAAGCATCCCAGGCTATTGCATTGGAAAGATCCAGTCCTCCTCACTGAAATGCCATGCATCACTGGAGTCTTGGAAAACAATAAATTTGCCACACAGGCTTTAAAGGCTGCAGTGCTTTGGTGGGCAGCACTGCAAAGGGCTGCTACTCTGTGATCTTCACCCGGTGGATTTAATTGCATATTCAGTTGAAGTTGTTTAAAAATGAGGCCTTTTAATTTCCCACCTTTTTTGGACACAAGGGAAGGCCAGCATTTCAAAGAGCAGCTGCTGAAGAAAGCATGTCGCATTTGCCCTTTTACACAGCAGTGCTTTTCCGTTTGCAAGCATTTCTCATCAGCTCTCCTCTCCACGCTTCTCCCTTTCCTTTTCCCAGAGGCAGTCCCACCATAAAGTCAAGGGTGCAGATACATAATTTTTAGTATTTCACTTTCTGAGAAGGACAAAAAATACTCCCAGAGATTTCCACATATCTTTGGTGCTGTTACGCCCTGACTTAGGTTGCCGGTGACTCAGCTGACCCAGCCTTCAGCAAACGCTTAGGCAAGTCAGGTGGCTCTGCTCTTCTGCTGCCCCCCCTGCTCCCCACACACACGCACATCAGTGGGACCTGTCTTTTAATAGGTCAAGCTTAAGCCATGTGGTTAATTTCAGCTTTGATGAAAGAAGTTGTCAATCTGCCCCCCCCAAAAAAATAGACATATAGTACCGACTTCAACAGAATTGGTGAGTGAAGAGGTCAAAGACCAGGCAGTTGATCTACCAGGTACCAGCACATAGACCTTCCAAAGAATTTAGTTTTTGAAGTATGAAGGAAAAAAAAACCTCACAATTTTGTTTAAAGTTCACAATATTGTTTTCCCACATTTGTCTATGTAAAGTGACCCAAAGAATTTTCCTCAAATCTTCCCAACTAAGCATCCTGTTCTGAGTCCAGATTATACATTTGATGCTGTCCTAATGAAGGCATCAGCAGGCCAAAAATCTGCCTAGGTATTCACAGGCAATAAATGTTTATATGTTAAAAGACTATCTTTAGATTGCAGACTCTTACAGGCAGGAACCCTGTCTAGATTTAGGTTTTTAAAATGATGAATACAGTAGGGCTCTTATCTTGATTGGGGTCTGCTGACACAACCATAAAATTAATAGGTGGTTTTACAGGAGCAGGTCCAATCCTGCTTCCATTTAAGCCAGTGTCATTTCAACCATAATAGAATCAAGTCAAAATTTCTCCTGAGTCACAATTACAGTGCTTCTGTAATTGCGTTGAAGTTGAAGTGTAAAGTTGAGCAGATGAAAGATGCCCAGCCTGGGCCAGACCTCAGAAGCATGCGGCATCCACAACAGAAGCCAAGTTTTTCCTCGGCAGCGGTCATGGAGCACAAATTTAAAACCTCATCTTCAGATCAAAAGTAACAGCAGAAGCCTGCCATTACAAAAGGAATGAAAAAGAAGCCAAAGAGCTTTATAAAAGGGAAAAAATGGATTTGCACTGTAACAAGCTTTATTTCTTAAGCTTTCTGAATGCAACACAAATGAACTTCATTGCTGCACATCACCAGATCAGCCCGAGCACATTCAAACTGCAAAGCCAATCCCAACCTAGACAAAATCCCTAATGAAGTCCCCGCAGGGCAAACTTTTTCTACTCTGCCTTTGAAAATGATGAATGGTGAAGTGGAAAAGAGTGCCACATTCACATCCCACTGGCTCCTGAGTCAGAGACAGAGCACATCAGATCTTTATCTGATGCAGCGAATAATCCCCAAGCACGTCTCAGTATGTCACTTCAACATGCTATTCTCAGATCAACTCAATGCACAGAACCTTTTCACACTCCTGTATCGCTAACAAGGCTGGCTGCAAAAACATTCAGTTCAGGGCAACAGTAACTGGGGAGCTGTACTACCACAGAGAAGCCAATCTGAAGAAATTCAAACTGAATAAGGCCAGCGCTTGCTGGCTGGGTAGGATTCGGGTTTATGGTGCTGTTCTGCTGCTCCAAAGACTATCCAGTGCCCATAGTGTGGTACCCAACCTTTCTCCCATCCCGCACCACAGCTGATACCCCCAGAGTTCAGGTGCTTGCCCAGACAGGCAACAAGCCAGTTCAGGGAGATAAAATTGCAGAGAAGCAACCTTGAAAAAAAAAAAAAAAAAGGCAAGCCTTCTTCTGTGGCTGTAGGTCCCTGAATTATTCTCCTGACAAGTCAGGCTAGTGCTGGTGTTGAGCAAGAAGGGGTGCAGAAGTGTACAGCGGAGGCAGGGAACCAGGACTGCCCTTCCTGGAAACATTTTTCTGCAACATGGTGGATCACCTTGGCTGTCTCCTCAAGCAGCACCTCTAATCTCCCATTTTTATAAGAATACAAAATTCTATACATCTTTAATTAGGGGAAAGCAAATCATTAAATTAAGGTTCAAGTAAGATCTTGCTTTATTTACATATGTAGATCAGCTTTGACAGTGTCCAACAAATTTTATTTATTTATATATAAATACGCAGGAGATATTCTAACACTCTCCCAACCCAGCCATGTAGTGGTAATCCAAGTCCAGCACGGAAACACAGAGACCAAGGTAAAGAGATCACTGAGGGTTTTCACTCTTATAAAACTAACCTCAGACCTATCAAGCACCTGGAATCAAGTCCTCTGAGAAAAATCAAAGACCAGAGGAAAAGTGTAGCACCTATCCCACAGGGCACTATTGGCAGGTGTCCCTCTCTGGTGACAAGTGTTAGAATCTGTGGAAGTCTGATTTAAAAAACAGGCTGAAATCTTAATTTAATAAGAACCACAGTTGCTGCAGTTTCACCCACAGCTTTCCCAGATTCCCTGTGTTAAGTGTATGGATTCACCTATCAGTTTTTCCTATACCAGTATCCAAATTTTAAAAGACCTTTCTTTCCACGGGGTCCTTCATACATTGCTATCATTTTGCTGGCTGGGTTGCAGTTTCTGCTTTCATCCCTAATGCTGGTACCTCTGAGGGTCACCATTAAACAGTGCCCAGCTTTTGGCAAGGCTGCCCATCCAAATTCAGAGAGAGACTGTCTGCAAAGGTCAAGGAGATGAGGTTGTAGACAAATCTTCTTAAGTAACTCAAGTTTCAGGGCTTTTCTCAGACCTACACCTCCAATGAAGAAAATGTCCACAGTAACAAATCTGTTTCCTACCATACAGTGTATGGAGAAAGTCTTCCTCTTCCACCTTCCTGCAAAAGATCTTAAGGCCAGCTCAAAATCTCACTTCCTCCTAACCTGAAACTTCCTAATTATCCAGCCTAGGCTTTTCTTATGACCCATTCAAACCAATTCATTCTTGTCCTTTATTTCAAGGACATTTTTCTCTCCTTGGCATTAAACCTCAATATATTTACAGAGACCAAGAGTGTATCCTCTCAGTCTTCAGTCTGCAGGCTAAATAAGCCAAGATCTTTAGACTTTACCATCCCTCTGATCATCCCATTCTGCACCTGTTCCAGTTTCAATTCATCTTCTTTAATGCAAGTGACCAAAACCACACTTTGCGTTTAGACCAGATCGTACCAGCGGCACTGCCAGCTCCCCTGAGCCCCAAGTGTATGAGCTCACACTTTGTGCACTTGAGGTCACTGAGTCCCTTCCATGAGGCAGACTTCTGTGCTGAAAATACTGGCCAACTTTGCAACATCTGCAAATTTCAATAACACACAACTACTTTTTTATGACAAGATGTTTAATGTCCCTAATAAAAACAAGGCATAAAACCAGCCCAAGGACCAACCCATAAAAACTCCAGTAATAGCTTCACTCCAGTCTAATACCTTTCAACACTCCCCATTGCTGTCTTCTCTTCATTTCTTTCGTCATCTATCATACAAGCCTTCCACTAACCCCCATTTAAGCCACTGTAGCAAATACTCCCTTCTGCTGGGTCATAACTTAACACAGCCCTGCACATCAGAGCAACCATGTTTCCCATTTCTAGAAGAAGAAATTCCCACGAAAAATAAAATAGCAAGCTTGCCTGAAGAGATTTATCCAGCTTCAGTAAACTCATCTCACAGGCCAAATTCCTTCATTCAGTGGTGTCCTCCCACGCCCTGGGCACAACCCAGGCCAAACTGAGAGCCCTGCAGCTTCCTAGGTCCTGCCCCAGCCACACACAAACCACGCGGCCAGAGGTGCACATACACTTGAGGCTGGTAAACACCTGTGTTGCCCCTGAAAGAAGCAGCCCTCCCTTGGTCAGCTTTGTTCCCACTTCTGCACCAGGTCATATGGCCACACAGCGAATTGGACGGGGAGTCACCATGGCTCAGCACAACCCTTCTGCATGGCCAGGTTGATTTCCAGTTCCCAGCTTCAATTCACAGCGTGGCAACAGAAAGGCTCGTGCCAGCAAAAAGGGGGGAAGGAGTGTTTTGGGGGAAATGGCCACTTCTTTTAGCACTGGCGTCAGCTGCCCCCGCTTCGTTGGTTCATCGAGTGACAGCGAATCCTCCAGCCCTGTGTTACCAACCCCAGGCATCTATCAGAGACATTTGCTAGCCCCGGTAGTACGTTGTGCAGCCACAGCCAGACTAACCTGCACCTGCACTTCACCCTGAACACACAGGCTGTGTGTTATGTTATGTAATATATATTATATACTGTATATTATATATTATACATTATATATTACATATGTACTATATACATATATGTATTATATACAGTGTTTCTAAAGACTTCTGTTTCCCTTTTCATTTATATAGCTTAAAAACTTTTTGCCTTATACTTTTTAGAGCCCCGCTCAGCTTCATTGCAGCAATTTCTGTCCTGTCCCTGTGTCTCTCTCTAAGCCCCATGCTTTCCTGCAACTTGCCCTTCTTCTACTCCTCGCAGACCTTCTGACAAGTGCCCACAGCCTATTAGACCCCAAATCCCTCCCTGCAGCTTCATCCTTGCTGGGATACCATTTCTGCAGAATTTCTGACAAGTTTTGAATTTCCTTTCCATCCAGACCCATAAACACCTTTATGAACCCATCCTCTTCAAATCTCAAAGTCTTCTCTTCCAAATCACGTGCAGGTCTGCTTCTTACAACTCTCATGCTTAAAGCAGATGTACTCAGGAAGACACGAGTCACTGGTGCTGTTAACCAGCACCACCAGGTATTTCATCACGGGCTGCCACATCTTCCTAAGCAATCCTGCTCATGCTGAAAGCCAGAGCGCTGCCCGCTGCTTGGCTGTCCCAGGAGCTGCCCTCTGCCTCCAACATCGTGCCGCAGAAGGCACTTTATTTTACAAGCAAGCAGAAAGGTGTTTAAGAGACTATCGGAGCCATTATCCCTGCTGGGTTTTGACCACTCTAAACCTGGAGGTCTGCGCCTTCACTCAGGGAACCCACATTTAATTCTCCCTCCCAGGCTCACTTCAGGCACAGATGCCTGCATGCACACTGATGGACAGATAATCCAGGTTATAAAAGAGTAAATAAATAAATCAGAAGCCTTTAGATGAGAGGTGTTTAACATTAACAGGAAAGTGTGAACGACCCTGCAAAGTAATTTTATTATCTGTCCTATTCTTAGATACCTGCACTGACCATGCACTGCTGTTCCCAGCATGCACCTGCAAGCTGTTTTTTTCCTTGTGTTGCTTCTGTGCACCTTGCCCTGCCATTTGAAGGGCTGAACAATTCCTTTCCCTTATTTGCATGGGAACATAAAAGGTATTTTTAGAGTGCAGCAACACCTACACCGAGTCATTTTCAGTAAACTACAAAAATGTGTCCCTTTCTCCTCAAAAGCTTCTGTTCACCCGTCTCTGTAGCCGCAGAGTCCTTCCAGCACCATGGGGACCCAAACAAGTGCTCAAAGCCCTGCAGGTGCAGCTGCTGGGACAATAAAGAGGCGTATCGTCACCTCCCTGCACACTTACTGGGAAAACATGTTTCTTCAAGGACAGTGCTCTCCCTCCCCTCCTCCACCCTCTCCCCAGTAGTTTTAGGAGCAAAAGCAGGTTCAGTGTCCCCAAAACATTGGGACAAACAAGATTTCGGTTACTTTTTTGAAGTACAGCAATGTACTACCCTGGTATAAGCAGTCCTAAGTGTCACTGTGCCACATGCACCCTCTAAGTCTGAATCTCAGAGGTGAGGAGCCTCACTCCCCAGCTCCAAATGTGGGTTCCTCAGCTCCATCCCAGCTGCTCCATGGGCAGTTGAAGTCTCTCTCTACCCTCCCCTCTCCTTCCAAGTACTCCCAGCCCTCTCCAACAAGCCCACCTGTTTCCCTATTCCTTCCTCCTCCCCACTGCACAGCTGCCCTACTTGTAGCTGCTCCAGATCTTCCCATTCCCACTTTTCCTCCTGACCATCCAACTTGCGCTGTCTCTTGCCACATTCCAAGGACACAAGGAGCAATGAAGACACCAGCATTTGTGGAGAAGAGGAGGGGGGCAGCTCTGTGACCATGGGGGACCGGTGGGGTCAGGATGCCAGCAGTGAGATGTAGCACAGCTCTCTACTGCAGGAGAGCCCAGGACAGAGACGGCATCTGGTGTGAGGGTGTCCCATGGTCCTGTCATGCAAGGACAGCCTGGGGTGGGAATGATGGTCACCCCATGCCATGGATGTTCATCACTGCCTGCCAAAAGAGTGTCAACTGTGGATATTCACAAGGGCAGAGGTGTGGGGCAGTGAGAGTTTGGGGACAGACCATGAAGGCATGAAGGTCATGGGACTGAGCAGAATGATCTTCACTCCACTGCACAGCACCAAGGAGCACAGCTACAACACATTTGTTGACACTCTTGACAGAGGTGTTGGCAAGACCCATTTGGCACTCAGGAAGGAAAAAGGTCTTCATGTCTCGTCTTAACACCCTTCGGATCCTATCTGAAGTTTGGATTTTTCCTCCTCTCCAATGACAAGCACAGTAACTGTTGTGAAACTTGATGAGTCATAGCTGCAGGCTGCAAGGGGAAGGCAAGGTAAACGGAGAGCAGGAAAAGAGCTAGACAGAGAAGGGAAAGCTGCTGTCACTAACCAGTTCCAAGTCATCACTACGTAGCCACCACTGGCTTCCTCATTGTACCACACACATGTACCTTCAGCTTTGCCTAGCTAAATCCATGGGGTGAGGAGGACCTTGAGAACAGGCACCCCGTGTGCACGGTCCTGAGAGCATCACGAGAGTCACTGAACTTTTTGAACCAGAAGATGCAATAGAACTTCCCCCTGCAAAGGTGGCAAGTTGGGAAGAGCATTTGTTGGGCAGCTAATTCAGATTTTCAGGGAAAGCAGCACTTTCAGAAAGACAAGAGGAGCATGTCTGGATCAACACATGCTGAAGCTGCCTTTACTGTTGCCTTTCATGAAAATTGGCAGCAACCACCCATCCTGGCTGCTCTGCTTCACCATATGTCCCATCTCCAGCGGTACCACAAATATGCTGGGAAAAATCCTCCTGTGCCAAACGTTTCAAAAACGTATGTAGAAGGATATGTATTTCAGGGAGCTAATTTGATTCACACCTAACACATATATATTTTTTTTCACCAGAAATCTGAATATAAATTTGATACTGTCACAGACACCAGGCACCTATTCCAGCACAGCCCAGTGCTGCAGTGCTGAATGCCTGCAGAAACACACCTGTGCAGATCCACAACGCTGATGTACATCAGGACCAGGAATTTCTTACATTGTGATTCAGCTGTGAGTGGGAAACCGTTTTCCCACCTTACAAAACACATTCACAGCCTCACAACTGTACCTGCTCCATGACAAATCTGATGCTATTCATGGCCTTTTGTAAAGAAACCAAGACAAAGGCACCCACCTCCCAGCACAGGCAGTGCATGGAGAACTTGCTGGTGCTACAGAGCAGTCCAACTCGGGTGACCTCCCTGTGTAATTCAGGTGAAAACTTTGAACCTCAGCCTGTCACATATCAGATGCTCATTTAAACTAAACTGATCTCCTCTATCACCAGAAAACAAATCCTGTCTTGGATTGTTACTTGCTCCTGGTTCAAACTGCAGCATTTATTCCCACCAGAGAACTTCATTTTCAGTTAATTGCCCTTTTTTTGACCAAAACCAAAAGCACAATGCTGTCACTTAAAAATGTCCAGCCATTTCTACATGAAAATCTGCTCAGAGGCCTGCTTATCTCAGTGTTTCTACCAGAGCTGACAGTTGCTGAAATATAGGCACTAGGATTGCTAGTGTTGACAAGGCTTTAAAGCATCATCACACTGAGTAGCCATTAGAGGTTATATTTCATTGGAAGTAATGTAATTCAATTACCATCACTCTTCAGCATGTGCCATCTCTGGAGGCTGACAATAAGCCATATCATCCATCAGATTTTAACCTGAACTTTGCATTCTGGCCCTATAGATTGCCAGTTCTCCATTATAAATGGCTTCATATTTTTAGCCTCATTTATTAGGGAAAAGAGGTTATCCAATTACATTGTCCATCTGCCTGCCTGCCTGTCAGTCCTTCCTCAGCTTTTCAACCAGTTTCAATCAAAATGCAAAGATCTTTGAGAAAATTAAGTCCCTATCAGTTTTGCAACTAATCAGAGGCGGGGTAAAGAAGAGAAATCATTTGCACAACCCACCTGAGAGTGGTGAGCTATGCAATCCGTGCAAACCAACAAAAGGCTGGAGAGAAGGTAAGGGAGACTTATGTTTGGGACTGTGAGACACAAACCCTTAGGAAAGCAGGCTCCATGAGCACCGCTGTTCATGGAACAACTATTTCACTAACACAGTGAGCTTAGTAATTTACAAGGAATTTCTTGTACATATTCCTTAGAAAAAAAAAAAAAAGTTTTGAGTGATTCACTCTGACAGTTGTGCAAACATGAAATATAAATCACACAGAAAAGCAATGTTACATTTGCTTTCCAAAGTCTATGCATTCAAGCTCTATCAGTAACCAGTCATTTCCACATTTCTTCCTTTCTGAATATCTGAACTGTAGATTAACTGATTCACTGACTATGTTTATCTGTTTAAATTATTACTCTTATTGATAATTTTGAACATTACTGATTCATATTACTGTTGCTGTTATGCCTTTTTGCTGCCTTCCTGAACCATACAAATACTTGTAACTTGGCCACTTCTCTATGCCATGGATCAGCTGCACAAGACCTGTGACTTATGACAACTTATTCACTCTTCACAGGCAATTTTTACACTTGTCACTGCATCCATTCCTTTCCTCTTTTCCCCTCCACCCCTGCTACCTTTTCCTCCTCCCCCATACCGCCACTTATTCTAAATCCTTTTCCTTTCGCTTTTTCCACTCACTGTTTCCCACCATGTCTGCATCTCCCCTTTTCCTCCTTGTCCACACATTCTCCATCCCAGCCTTGCCCCTCATTCTATCACTTCTTTATCTGCCTCCCACATACACTTTCATGATATGGACCTTCTGGTTTCCTCCTCTACTTTACTCTTTGCTCAGAAGATAGTCACCTTCTGTCTCTCACACAAGGTATTACTAGAAAGGGATCCGTCAACCTGGATACTCGAGAAAACACTTTTGTTGGACCTTCCTGGTCTTGTTTCCTCACATTCCTGTATGGATCGTGTATTAGGAAACTGGACTCTCACGCCTGTTTTCATCCATCTGCTCATCACCATCTTCTCATGTTCCTCCCACTCTCACCATTGTCCCACTCCATTCCCTCCTTTTCCCAGTTACCATTACTCCCCCGTGACACAGGGGTCTTCAGCTACACCCAAGGTCACAGTATTAGTTCAACTCCTTTTTGAGTGTCTCTCTCTGCAATGTTTATGCCATCGGGCCCTGCCTCTGGTTGACCACTGACATCTTCCCTTCCGTGCCTCTGAAGAACCCTGGCACATACACAGTCTCCTTTCTCTTCAGACATTTGTTTTCCTCCAGACCTGCCACCCTCTTCCCCCAGTACGACTGCTTCTCTAGTCCTTGTCAGTTTTGGAGGTTGACACTTGACTGCTGGAAGTGGTTGCCTTCTTCTGTTTGGGGAATCACCCACTGGATTTCAGATAGCTCCTGCCCATGATCTACCCCGGGTGTGAACCTCAGAGTACAGCAGGTGGCTGAAGCACTCCCAGGGAAGGGATATATCGTACAGACACGTGCGCCCACACACAAATTCCTGCTGCAAAACAGCCCATGCTGCCAAGGACAGTCACCTGGCAGCTGCAGGTAGGCCGGGTGGCTGTTCTAACTTCCACATCAGAAACACCAAGTTTTACTCTTTCCCCAAGCTCGTTACTCATTCCTGCTGCCACCCTGCAGGGAGCACCAGCTGAACTTTCAGGACAAGACCACTAAGCCTACTGCCCTCATTCCTTTACTTTTTGTAACTTTTATCCACTCTTATTTCTCATTTTCTCGTCCACACATGCACCCTTTACCTCCCCATTGACTTGCCTTTGTCAGTTCCCAGCAAGCTCTCTGCCTATGCACAAAAAGCAATGACTTTGACTCATTTAAGCCCCTACTGAAACGACACTTCTGCAAATCCTACAGTACGTCCTTCAGGCTTCAGTGTCCAGATATGGCCAGCAGTCTCCACCACTCATACCTACATTGTCATCAGCCCACATTATCACTCATTCTGGATTTTGTCACCTCTTCCTCTCCCTTACTTGCTACACCACCTGCAGAGTCTTGTTTCCCGTTAGACTGCAAGATACCCCAAGCAGAAGCAGCACTTGTCCAGCAACAGGGCCTTGCAGGAACTTCCAAGTATTTTTACCACAGAACATAAGGATTTAAACTGCCCAGGACAACCGGGGACTTACCGAGCCATAGAGTTCCCCTTTCTCGTTCATTCCAAGGTAGAGTCCACTGTCTACTCCTCGAATGCTGACGAGGCCCACTGCTATACTGATAAACTCCAGTATACCTAGAAAATACAGGAAAAAGCAAACAATGTACATGTTGTTTGCACTGGAAGATTTTTCCCAGATGTGACTGATCCCCGAGTGACAAGCAGCTGGTGTCAAAGGTGTGCTTTCCATTTTCAGAGTTGTTTGGAGGAAGGTGAGGAACAACCAAATGCACCTTAAAATACGATGCTTGAATGGCTAAGTCCTTTAAGTCTCTGCTACAATGACGCATTGCAGACAGTATTAAGGTATCAAATTAAGAGATTATTCTCAATCTTTCTCACCATTTCTGAACACAAACCTGAAGCTCAGCCATATTGCACATTTGTCAGTATTCTGATTTGCACAACACTCATGCATTCAGAGAGAAAAAAAAAAATCAAGTTTTCAGATAGCCAAANCACTTGAACCAGTATAGTGAGATGAAAATAAAGTTACACATGGAACCAAAATATCTACTTCTAGGCATCAATGAATCAAGAACACATGGAAAGATTTACTCACAGTGTCATCTTCCAGAGGTTTGAGAAATGAAAATCTGTAGTACAGTCCAGAGGCTCACACCTATTTGTCTAGATATTAAGCATTCTCTCTGGTGTGATATTTTTTTACCTATCTCAAATTTGAAAATTAAAATATTCTACACCTAGGTAATAGCGTATAAATGACTGCATCTTCCTGTACATGCAATAGCAAGCTCACACAGACATTTGTGCACCGCAGGTCAGAACATTTTGCAGAGAAGCACTCCTTCTGCAAAGCTCCCAGGTTCAGCATCCATGTGCACAGTACAGCGAGTACCAACTCAAGTACCAACCCATCCGGTTCTGAGGTCTGGGGGGTTTTTTTGGCCGCCTTCCCTGCAAGTTGCTTTGCCTCCTCAGTGAGGATGCTACCAGCCAGACCTCACAAAAAGCTAGAATTCTTGTGGAACAAATGGAAATTGCTTCCTATTCTGGAGTTTTCGTGTAAGACTGTAGAGATCTCACAGGAGTTACCCAGCAAAGTTCAGAAGCACACTGCTGCACAGTGCTACGTTCTGAGCCACAAAATAAAGCACAGAGTAGCATTTTCAATATATTTTTGTGAATTTTCAAGTCTAAGCACACCACATAACTATTTTAAAAGCTTATTGGGAATTATATTTGGATGAAACAATAAAATAACAGTATAGTATGTGTTGAGCCTCACGTGGCCAATAAAAAAGCACTTTCATGGATTTTTTGAACAATTAATTTGGCATCTCCCACAAAATAGTTGTGCACTAATCAATAACAGGCATGGATCACATAAATCTAACAAAGCACAAGTTGAAGCCAATAGGGAAAATTTATAGCCAAGCTAATGTAAAGATGAAATGTATTCCCTGTAAGGGACTATTGATCATTACCTTATATATTATTCAGTGCTACAAACACCATAGTCTTATTGTTTTGATAACCCTGTTTTAAGGCCTGGGCATCTTAAATTATTCTCTACATATGCACAAATCCTAAAATACTGGGAGGAAATATTTAGTAATTATGGAATGTTTTGAAGTAATAAAAAGTGGCAGTATGCTGTTTATCTGGTATGTGCAGTATCTCAGATACAATCGATCCATTGAAACAATTTAATCATTCCCATTATATCCGGACATGCAATACATCCAGATTTCTTACTAAGGCTTTTTCTGTAAAGCTTTTACCAAACGATCGTATTACTTGATACATATTACCAAGCAATTTTAACTGAAGTTAAGTCTTATGTGAAGTGTGTATTATACCATACTGTAGCTAAGTCAGTAAGTCTGGCATCTTTCACATCAATATAAATGTAGACTTTAATTGCTGTCCTCATTTCAAATATTTGGGTGCGTGCTGCTTAGTGTGTCAAAAGAACAAAAAAGCACTGTCACATCCCATTGTAAGTGTACAAGACGAATTTAAGGTACTTGGCAAAGAGCATCCACATAGTTGAGTTCAGAATAGAGACTTGTTCATTTAAAATATTCAAAAGCCTATTCACAGCAAGTTTTATGTGCCATGCTGTTAGGTCTTCAAGAGAATATCTGGGGCCAACCATGCAGTAGAACACAAGTTTTGGCAGTTTAAGGATTGCATGATCTGGCCGAACACTCCTGTGAATTTTTTCACTTTATCATTTCCATAATACACAGGCAGTGCATAGGATCTGAACCAGATATTAAAATAGATATTCCTGTTCACAACGAGGCTGGACCAAATGAAAATCAGGACAGCTCCAAACTTTAAAAGCTAGGGTCCTATTTATATCTAAAAATGCAGGAGAGAAGAGAAGGAGAGAGGAAATACATCTCAGTACATGGATGCTCACTATCATCTTGTCAAACACCGGGCATTTTCTTTAATGAAACTTCGAGGCAAAGACCTGCTCCTCCACAAGGAGGTTAGGAAGCAAGTTTGGGGGAAAATTATTCCTTGCATATCCCCATCAGCCTCTTCTCCTGCATGGCCCAAGCTGGGGCCCGGCCGGCCACCAGCGGGACAGCCCTGTGCTGGCGGCGGGGGGCCCGTCCTGCCGCCCCCCGGCCTGGCAGGTCGCTTACAACACGTGAAATCGTAACTTTGGTCCCGTTGAGCTCTGGCGTGGAACAGAGCTACAGGACGCGAACGCCTTGGCTCTAAGCAGTGAGCATCTTCGCCCCGACGGACCTCCGTGGCTTGTTCCGCCCTTTCGTGCATTTTTGTCTTTCGCTACATACAGGTTCTTTTTGTATCGCCGGATTGGAGCTGCGTGGCTTCCATTTAGCATCCCAAACACCATCTACGGCGAGGAATACGGCGAGCAAGCACCTCTCCCCCCCCCTGCGGGGTCTCCGAGCAGGCAGCGGGGTGCCCGGCGCGGGGAAGGGGAAGCCGCAGAGGCCGCTCGGTTCAGCGAACCGCACCCGGCCGGGGCGAAACCGAGCTGGAGCTTCCCC